>JANAVB010011596.1:1033703-1329133 GCA_029216955.1 Iris pallida
CCTTTACTTGTCCTCCATTCGGAGCTGATATCTGGACAAGTACATTATATACACTGCATGAGATTAGTTAGCAACCTAGGACAACTTTCTACCGTCGATACTGCGGCGTAGGCTGGACGTACCCACTTCTCGTGCCCCTATACAGGGTGCGGGTTGTGACACGTTTTTAGTGGTGGCCCATGCAGGTTGAGACTAAATTGTTTGGTTACGTTATTCTACCAAGCATGCCTGCAATTAGGAACTTAAGGTAATTAGACAACATTAGGAATGACGCTTAGAACACCTAGAGGAATGCTAGGATTGTAACATAGGAAATACGTCACATGCTTGCTATTATAATTAGATTTTTTTGCCTATGATTGTTTATTTTAAAGAGTCCTTATAAGTCCTTTTTATTGTAATTAGATGGTGCTTACTCGTTCATCCCAGTATGTCACATCAGAGAATGGCACACTCTCCATCCAGTCAGCTGACCAGTTGACTGATACACCTCCACCTCCACCTACCACATTCCCCCACTCCACAAATCCACCAACCCAGATGCCTCCACCACCTTCCACCTCAGAGTCCCAGCAGGACCCGATACTTCCACCACCCCCTATCACTATACCTACCCAGGCTTCCGTCACACTCGACGGGAACCAACTGCTCACTCTGATCCAGGGGTTCCTAACAACCCATCAGGAGCAGACCACCCTACTCCACCAGAGCATGGAGCATTCTGAGGAACGTACCGTGGTCCCACCACCTGTAGAGCCGCGGCAGAGAGTGGGGACGATCAAGGACTTCATGGGTCTGAACCGCAAGGAGTTCTTAGGGACTGAGGGCATAGTGGTAGCAGATGACTGGCTAGACTCGGTAGAGAGGAAGCTCCTTGGAGTTAGGATGCCGGATGACCTCCAGGTCGAGGCAGCGAGATTTCTGCTGATAGACTTGGCAGGAGTTTGGTTCCGAAATGAGCCGCTATTCGCGAGAGGGAGGGCCACTTGGGATCAGTTTAAGACCCATTTCAAGAAGAAATTCTTCTCGACCACCGCTAGGGTAGCCATGGGGCTACGATTCCAGAACATCCAGCAGGGGAACCGTTCTGTCGACGAGTATGCGGCAGAGTTTAGTCGTCTAAGTCGTTTCGCTCCTAGTCTGGTTGCTGACCCTGAGGAGATGACGCGTAGGTTTTGCCATGGTCTAGTTCCAGACATTGGCATTCTTATAGTGGCGAACGGTATGACTGACTACTACCAGAGCTTAGAGTTAGCCCGGAGTATCGAGGAGCGTCTTCTGTCTTGCAAGAGGCCGGCTTCTGTACACATTGAGGGACCCTCCAAGCGTCAGGCTTTCCAGCAGAAAGCGCCGACGCCACACCAGCAGACATATCGTCCTCCCACACCACATCATTCGATCCCGCCAATTAGAGCCCCGGGACCCCGGCAGCAGCAGAAGGGAGCTTTGTGTGTATACTGTAAGAGGCCACACTTTCAGCATCAGCAGCAGAGGCCATTTCAGCAGATACAGCATCAGTATCGGGGTCAGGACCCGAAGACGATCAGTTGTTCCTACTGCAGGAAGTTGGGACACACCAGGGAGCAGTGTAGGAAGAGGCTGAAGGTTTGCTATACCTGTGGGTCTGATACCCACCAGAAGATGGATTGTCCTGTTGCACCTCCTTATAAGGGTGCTAGGCCACCTGTAGCTCAGCACCAGAGGGGTGGAGCTTTTGCGATGACGGTCGAGGAGACCAACGCTGCAGGTGACGGGTTAGCAGGTTTGTCTTTCCTGTCCTTTCTTTTCCATCTTGTTGTGTGATTCTATTAGTACCTGTCTGGATATGCTTGTGATATACTAGATAGTATAGTTACCCTATTCGAGACTGTGGAATCACGACCAGTAGGACTATGATTGTATGTTATCTTTTGACTTTGATTGACTGGGGGTTTGACCTAGAAGGAGTACGACTATCTTAATTTCGAGGACGAAATTTTTCTAAGGAGGGTAGACTTGTAACACCCAGTTTTCTAAAATTGGGATATTTTGAAAATTTATTATTTTTATTATTAAATAATGGTGATTTAGTCATGTTATGAATTTTGGTGATTTTTAGATAGTTTAAAACTATTTTCTAAGTCATGGCTTATGACTTTGGTTAGCTACTAGTGTAACCCTAATGTAACCCTAGAGATTATATGACATAGAGACTAACTATGACCATATGAGCCTAACCATGTGATTAGGATATCAAATTACCACTTTTTAGTCAAAAGGATATTTTGGTAATTTATTAGAATTTATTTGGATTTATGTAATTTATTATTATTTAATTAGTTGTTAAGTGTCATGTTAGCTCCTAACCTAGTTTAGCACTAATCTAGAGGTTAGCAACTAACCTAGAAGACTAATGTTAGATGTTAGCTTATGTGTAAATAACTTAGGTTGGAAATATCTAAGATATTACTTTCTTAGATATTTAGAAAACCTAGAAATATCGATCCCCTTAGTCAAAACCTTAAGGGCTAAGTTTGCAAGGTGGAAAGGAACCCTAATATCTATCCATACCCTTCCCATGGCAACCAACCCTACTCCCCATCATATATATGCACCCCCCTCATCATTCATGCCATTTTACATACACCCTAAAAACTAGTTTTTCCTACAACTTCAACCCTTCACCACTTAACCATTTTAGCTCCAAATTGAGCCTAGTTTCTTGCATTGGAACCCCCTACTATTGAGGATGCTAAGGGAGGCTAGCTAGCAAGATTTTTAAGACATTTGGGCATCATCATTTGAAGAGGACACCCCCCCTACTTTGGTGTTTTATTGAGATTTTCCACTCAATAGGTAACATGCCCTAAAACCTGATAATATTGTGTTTTATCTTCATGGTTGCATGCATATAGGTATACCCTAGCTGTGGGTCAAGTTTTGTAGGAAATAGGTTTGGTTTGGTGTCCGTATCGGACACGTATCTATGTTTAAATTAGAGTGTTTGGTGAAATGCCTCATAGGTCTTTTTGTTCTTGGTTTTCAAAACAAATTACATATTTGTGAAGCTTATTATATGTATATTGTATGTTGGTAGGACTGAGTTGATATTAGGATCCTTTTCGTGTCCAAATTGGATACGAACACACGAGTTGGACATAGCACTGTGCATACTTTGTTCCCCTGCTACCCGACATTGTTTTCTCCACGAATTGGACACGTGGACACGTGCTACTTGGCACAGAGGTGGAGGCAACCTCTGACAGGCCCCCCCTCGAGTCTCACAACTTCTCGAGTCGTGTCGGACACGAAAACGCGTTCGTACGGGTCGTGCACTGCACGAACACGTTTTTCCTCACTGACACGCGAGTCGTGTCGACTCTGGACACGTTGTGGACACCTAGTGTTGACACGAGTGTGTAGACCAACACGTGGGCTACACGTGGACATGACCACGAGGCCCCACGTGGCTCGTGTCATGTCCACGAGACACGTGAACCACTGTACGACGCGGTGCTAAACCGCGTGTATCAGTCGAGAAAACTCGACTGATACGGGCTTCGTGCCGTGTCCTGGTGACACTTGGACACGGGACAGTCACCTAGACACCTAGACCTACCCTAGGCGAACCTACACACGTGTGCACGAGACACTTGGACACCTGTGTCGTGTCCTACACGCGTGTGCATCTCTGCACGATGCTGTGACACTGCACAGTGACTGAAACTTACCCGATTTGGTATTTTGACCACTGGACACGCCGTGTCGTATCGTGGTGGATTCCCATGGACACACACGACACGTACACGTGTGGGGACACGATTACCAACCCTTGGTTTTAGGTTTTAGTTGGGTTTAGATCGATTTTTGGGTGGTTACCTATGGGTTCAGTTATGAACAGTGATAATTGGGTATTTTCCAGTTTATAAAATCCATTTTCAAATCGATTTTGATTGATATATATACGTATATTTGTCTGTATATACACTGTATACGTATGTATATATGTATATGTATGTGTATGTGAGTATGTGAGTGTATATATGTGTGTGTAGGTATAGATGTAGATATGTATGTAGTGTGTGTGTGTTTGGGTTTGTTCTCAGAAATTCTGAGAACCCCCTTGCTGTCCCCCTTCCCTGTCACAGTCCATACACACACACACACACCATAACCCTTACTAACCCTAATCCTAACCCTAACCTTTCACTCCCTTTTACTCTCTCTCTATATATCTATGTTATGATATATATATATATATATATATATATATTTTTTTATTTTTTTTATATGTTATGATATATATATATATATATATATATATATATATATATATATATATATATATATATATATATATATATATATATATATATATAGTGCATGATATATATATGTGATATATTTGGTTATATATGTATGTATATATATGGTGGGTTATATATATATTGCTATATATATATTTGGTTATATATGTATAGGTATTGGATATATACCTTATGATTTATGAATAGTAAATATATATATATATATATGGGGTATAGGCCTATGTATAAATATATTTGAAATAGATATATTGTATATATGTATTATATATATATGAATGTGAGTATATATGCTTTATATATATATATAGGTGGATATGTATTGGTATGCATATAGTAGGTTATGCATATTAATATTGTATATATATAATAGCTATATATATTGTATACATATGGTAGTGTCCTAGATACACTAGTCTATGGCTAATAAGAGGTTGCCCTATACTTGGCCTAATTGGCTCTTGAATGGTTGACCTAGGTAGCCTTGTTGACCATGGTTGACTAAAGTCAACTATAGGTCAAACCTTGACCTAATTGACCTAGAAATGGCTTGGATGGACTTTAAGGGACTAGTTTGACTAAGTTGACTAAACCTAGACTATTGAGTAGTTGATTTGGTTTGACCATTATATATAAGAGTATTATTGTGACTTGGGTTATGTGGATAATCCTATATAGATTAAGATATGTATGGGGTTAAGTGAGATACTTTAGAGTTAGGTCATGATTGGATTGGAGAATAGGATTAGCTTAATTACAGGATTAAGGTTGGTATTGTACTATATATATTTTGTGTGATATATTTGTATGGAAAATTGGTTATGCCTTAGCTTTGTGGTACATAATCCTTGGTATCCTAAGACATGATAGCCTATGATTGGTTTGAGTTAGCCTTATAGAGTTGGCCCTTGACCTAATTACCTTATTGACTAGTCTATGATTAACTAAAATCTTAGTTAGTCTAGACCTTGAGCTAGTTTGACCATATTGACTAGTCTGACCATTATTGACTAAACCCTAGATAGGTTGACTAGTTTGACTAAAATGTTTGATTAGAGTTGACTTTAACCTAGATTAGACTTGTTTAACCTTGTTTGACCTTGTATGACTTAGTTTAACTTCTTGTGACCTAATATGACTTGATTTGACTTAGTTTGACTGTAGTGTTGACCAAGTTTGACTTTGACCTAGATTGGCTTAGAATTCATATAGATTGCATTGTAGATTTCATTTACCTTCATTTTGGACATGTTATAACTGTATTACTCTATTTTAGGACATTGTGACCCTGGTACAGATATCTGATATTACACTACTCTTTTCAGAGTATCGGACGAGTACATTCTCTGATAGTTCTTTCATTTACTTGTCAATTACTGTATTTCAGTTCTAGTTAGTTCTATGTGATTCTCTGTATCAACACGTATGGATATTTCTGGATTCATGTATGCGACACATACCTTACTTACTGGCATCTATTACTGGAGTCATTGGAATCATTCCGGAATCATTTCTGGAATCATCATGTATTGGCCGGACTCATCTCGATTCTTTTGTCGATTTTAGATTCACTTGCTGGGCGGGGAAATATTGAGTAAGACATGTAGACATATCCCAAATCCGGAATCTCCAACTGGAATCTACCGGAAGCATAGCCATCTCTTGCCTGATCAGCAAGAGATGTGCCTGATACCTACAGCCGTTTACATGTCGACCTCGGTATTTTAAAACACACTGTTAGATCATAGTTGGACTCACCCTGGATTCATTGATCACTGTTGGACTCATCTTGTATCGGAAATCATCTGGTATCGGATTATATGGACTGGACTCACACTGGGATTACATTAGACTTATATTGTACTGTCTGGACTCATACATGTTATTCTAGTTCAGTTAGCTTTTATTACAGTCTTCATTGCCATGATTCTTCTCTTGTTTTAGTTACCTTTCTTTTCTTGTATCTTACTGTTTCTCTATGCCATCATTACCTGTATAAAACTGCCATGCTCATCAATAAAACTGTCTCTAACTGTTTTATAGTTCTTTGTCATTTACTTATTTTTTTAGATGAGTTGTACTCGTTTCTGTCCTGATTGGACCTGTTGAAAATATTACAGATGATAATCCTGAGGACACATGCCCTACTTACCATGGACCTGGCGAGGGATTAGCTACCTTTGGTCCCGACTCTCAGGAGTGATTCAGGAGATTAGCTAGTAGACTACTTTAGCTTTCATGTTTTGACTTGTTGTATTAAAGTTAAGATATTGAGTTTGTATTAAGTTTGTTTGAGATATTTTTGTATTATTTTAGTAGTTAGTTGTTGTTGTCTTTAATTCCTTAGGTATAACTTCTGTGTTATCTTATCGTGCTTTAGACTGTGTTTGAGTATATCATATCCTTTACTTGTCCTCCATTCGGAGCTGATATCTGGACAAGTACATTATATACACTGCATGAGATTAGTTAGCAACCTAGGACAGCTTTCTACCGCCGATACTGCGGCGTAGTCTGGACGTACGCACTTCTCGTGCCCCTATACAGGGTGCGGGTCGTGACAGCCCCGTCTTGACCGCCTATACATTTTAAATATGGTAGGAGCCAAATTGTGTATAGATAGTGTGAATATGGTAGGAGCCAAATTACTCCACTGACACCAAGTAGATGATTGGCCTATACATTCATGATGTATCCACACTACATGATATGCTAGGAGCCAGGTTATAGAACTCAGACAAAACACATGGAGCTACGATTTACCTATTCAGTCACTCTACTATAGATGTAATAGACTCTAGGTAAATTATATCTTTGTACATTAATCCTATTCATGACATGACTTGGTTTAAAACCTAGATCAAGTTATTAATTATTGAGCCATGACTTGTGGCACACAATTTTGCCTGTGTTGTGTTGGCACATATAAGATACCGGGCTACATCAATTTCTAACGCTATATTTAATAAGTTTGTCCATGACATATCTAAGTTATGGTCATCCCCCAAAACCATATTAGATCTGCTTCAGTCCCCTTGTTGAGAACACCAAAAGGGTCACAACATGATATGGTTGAGGGAAATGATCCTATTCACGACATGACTTGGTAATAAAACTACTCATTTATCATGCTATTCTATATAACTTGGCCATAGGATGTAATAGATAAATAAAGCGTATAGATATTCAAGTGGCCTATACATGTAATACAAGATATATAAGCTAGTAGATCCTTGTGCCAACACCCAATGTAAATATACACCGAGGCTACATCATGAGTATCTCCTTGTATCGACACAATACAAGTAGCATACGTTCTACCGTGTTACTATATACTTGGCTATGGGATAAACACATAGTTGTGAGGTTGTATGGATTTGTGCCTGATTTGAACATGCCCTACACAGTGTCACGATGATTTTTTATTATACAGGTTTTTGGACTCGACCTGCCACAGGCGCAACACCTTTTGGAGTATTTGTGCTTCCTTGGCTGCAAAACTATATAGTAATGCAGTGTTCAGGCAATACATCAATTACCATATCAATCAAGTATTTTGAAACCATGGAACTAAGGACCAGCCATCAGAAATTATGTTAGACGGTATACTTAATATACCAATGTCAAGATCAAGTCTGTTTCTACTTGAAGGATTGGTATTTATGTCAGGTTTCCAAATTAAGTCAGTATGAGAACTTTCATGATTAATCATATTGAATATAGGTGCTGCACTAAAACCAAATATCGTTGTTTGAATCCGAATGCTCTCTATATTTGGTTCCAGAACATGGAGCTAGACCTAACCCATAGGAGCAGATTGTGGTTAGAAGAATACACTACCTATTTAGTTCATTATAAGCATCTTAAGAGGTCTAACTCATCTGCTACTAATCAACTTATTGGGTCAGCATACATTTTTTTTGTCATCTTGTTTAAAGTTCCTAATACCTAAATCGTCTTCTTTCTAGTTCGGTGTCACATTCTCTTCTCTTGTTGCACTCCCAGAAACGAGAAGAAAAGAAATCTGAAAATGAATTTGCTAATGGAAAGAAAAAAAACCACGCAAATGAAGGACTATAGCGGTTGTTTAGGAGAAAGAATCCAAACTTACAACATGGGCCTACATTTGCTAAAACGAGATCCAGTTGTATGGGAACTTATAAATCTACCCAGCAACTGAAGTTGCACATGAAGTAACTTTTTGTAAATCACCATTAACATGATAACCTTCTAAATTTTGTTGCAATTTGACTACCTTCCTATTTGAAAATGTCTGTACCCTATCAAAATATTGTGTCCTAATTCGTATCCCTATTCAAGCAATGGTATTGATGGAATTCTATGGTGTGAGCTACATTATCGGATGACAACCAAGAGTAAAGGAGACCTATATTACTGGTTCAACGGTTTACACTAATAAAATTGCAATATATTAACAACATACTGAAAGTTTCTGGTAAGTAGAAAGTCCTATCAAAAATCATTTCTTTTTCTAGCATTTGGCAAGATGAGGTCTCCTTGGTGTAGGCACTTGAGTTTCACGAGGTGTCCATGCTGCCGCATTTCATGACAAGGTTTCTTGTCGCAGAACACTCAAACCAACCAGCATTTCTTTTAAAAAAAAAAGACCAAGTAATCGTAGTGACATAAGGCTACCACACTACTAAGAAGAAAGTGTTGAGCCAAAATTTTATTCCAATTCCAAATAGATGGTAACTTTAATCAAGCAAAATAAAGCAGACGGGATCTCAATTCCATACCGTCTGGCTTCCCGTAGCGGTCGTTCTGGCCACGCCGATAGCTCCAGCATCCATTCCCACCCTCGCCTCCCTATATCCTGACCATATCTCTCATCCTCTTCTCCTACAAAGGACAATCAAAACACACAATCGTTCAATCCCATACCCCCAAAAATCCAATAAAGGTCCCATCTTTGAATCAAAATAGCAACAATCTAAAATGGGAACAATCTACAAGGACAACCACCATCTTTGAACCAAAAAAAACAGAGGTTTATACCTGTAAAGGAGCTGCCTTTCCTTTCTTGGTGGGCAAATCCGAGTAAAAGTAAGAGGAAGAAGAAGAAGAAGTAACCATCCATGCATGGAGGATACTTGCACCGAGTTTTCCCGAGCAAATTAGAATGGTGATGCAGCGCCAGACGAAACCACATCGCTCTTGAATAATTGCCTCAACCCTAACTTTCTGGTTGGTTGAGGAGAAGTAAAAGGAAAGAAGAAGAACCAAAACCCTAATTTTTTGTTAAGGGGAGAAAAAAAAAGTGGGGGGAGTCTGTCAGACAACCCACTGTCCATCCCAGAGAAGAAATCTCCGGGAACGATTAGGGCTGTCAACGGATACTTACCGATACGGATAGGACAATATCCATCTCCGTATCCGATTTTTTTGGTAATATTCGAAATCGATCCGATATCCAAACAAATATTTATCTTCCCACTTTGAATCCGTATCCGTCAAATTTAACGGATATCGAATAAAATCTGATTTGATCTGATAAGTTGTAAGAAATTAGAATTTATCTTGTATATTGTTATTATCCGAATATCTGAAAACCGATAAGCTAAAAAAATTTCGAATATATCTTCTGAATATCTGAAATATTAAAATTTTAGTTATTATCTGAATACCCAAAATTCAAAAAATTTAAAATTTGATAAAGTATGATAATCTTTACAATCCATAGTATAAATATTCATGAAAATGTAGATAATCAAATTAAAATTCTATATGTAGAGACCAAAGCAATAATCAATTGACTATCTATCAACCAGCTATACAAAATGATTTATACTTTATATTCCAGCTCCAAGCTACTACATAAAATGATTTACACTATATATAGAATTTGCAGCTTCAAGCGTTGATTCAGTTTGACACCCGGTCAACCAACAAAATAATCTTCCATCCTGAATAATTTATGCCATGTACTACATTTTCTGACAGGATCATGAAAAACTATTGCAATTTGTTGTCCAGCTGCATAGAAATAAAAACATCATAATATTTTAATAAGTATTATACAGTTAAAACTATTTAATAGAAGTACTCTCTATAATTTGAATAGATAGTTAAGACTATTTAAGAAGAAAAAATTGATCATACCTTCTCCAATCTAAAGAGGCTGAACCATAGTTGGAAAACTTTAGGATTTTAAAAGCAACAGAAGCCGGTTGAAAATAATAAGGGTTTTTCTAAGGACACCCCAAATATTACTAGGGGCTATCACTTACTAGGGGACAGTCCAAGTTTGCGGAACTTTTACTGGGGACAGTCCAAAAATTACTTGGGGGCAGCCCAATATTAGGGTTTTTCTCTCGCCGGCAAAGTGGAGCGGCGCCGGCAAAGCCAAGACTCGCCGCAGCCGTTGGGTTGGGGTTCGCACGACGGCACGAGAGGTGGATACGCTGGAGGACGTGCAGGACACGAGGACGTGGCACCGGCTCGGTGTGGTCGGCGACGGAGGAGAGGTGGACGCACTCGACGCCCACCGGCGGTGGCGGCTCTGAGAAGAGGTTAGGTCTTTCCTCATCCGCTCTGTGTGCGATGGTAGTTGTGTGGGGTTGGCTGAACTTCGCGATGGTGGTGGTGGAGATGAACGGTCGAGCGAGGCTCCCAGGAGCGGCCGATATAGTCGGGTTGATGCAAATGGTTGGGTTGACGGCCAAGACGGCTGGCTGCTTGGGGCGGTTGTAGGTCGGAGGCGACGTCGGAGAGGAAGGTGACGAGAGTGGCGCCGACGAGGGACGCGGCGACGACGAGGCCCTCGACGACGGGGCCGCTCTCCAAGGCGACGACGAGGCCTTCGCATCTGCTGCTGCTTCTTCTTCTTCTTCTTCTTCTCCGAGGACTGCCAACTTGTTGACAGTCCTAACATAATGTTAGGACTGCCAACCAGACTGCCAACTGGTTGGCAGTCCTAACATAATGTTAGGACTGCCAACTGGCTGGCAGTCCTAGGACTGCCAGCATGCTGGCAGTCCTACTTGCTGGAAAAAATTGGACTAGCCCCAAGTAAAAAAATGGATGGAAAACTTGTAAATTTTTTAAACATTTTTGGGCTAGCCCCAAATAAAAAGTGTGGTGCCCTTAGAAAAACCCAATAATAATGTCTAACTATTACTTCCAAAGATTACTAGAGCAGTAGAGTAGCAGAGGATGAAGAGATCATGAGAAGAAATTTGCAGCTAACCACCTATATCACCCCATCCGTGACCCAGCTCCCAATTCCTTTCATCGTCTCACACAGTTGGAAGTGGAACTTGTACTTGGAAAAGAAAATAGAGTTCGAACTTGGAATATTTAATATAAAGTGAAGTTGAACTCCTGAAGAGAAATAAAATATCACCCATCTAGGACCAGCAACGACGGACCTTTCATCTTCATGTAATTAATATGCACTATTGTATTTGAGTTGGACTGTGGAGTCTTCCATAAAAATATCACCCATCCAGCAGTGGCTGTCCTTTCATGTTCTTATAGTTAATATGTACTATAGTATTTGTATACACATAAATGTCTGGAAAGCTTACGAAGTCCATGACGTGGCCATGGTCCATGCAGTCCTTCTTTAGCTTACATGTTCCAGCAAATAGTAATGAGTGATATTTTGGTATTCTTTTTTCCTTCTCTCAGTGTCCACTAACCACATATAACATTATAATTCATGGTAAAAAAAAAAAAAAAATGAAAAGTCCCACTTGAATTCATAATTTAACATCGGGTCGGATATTAATTTGAAAAAAGTTAATATTCGAGTCCGATATTTCGAATAATATTCGAAAATTCGAATATGGAATCGAACACATTAGAATTCATAATTTAACAATGGATCGGATATTAATCTGGAAAAAAAATTATATATGAGTTCGAATATGGATCGATTCAAATTCAGATTTTCGACTTTCCACACTCTAAACAAGGGGCCACGTGTCATCCACCAGACGATGTTGCTTGTCTCCTTCCTGTTCAAGTAAGGTCGTGGTAAATTCTGCTGAGTATAGTATCATAAACAGTGGCATTTCCTACTGCCTTACCGATGTGGTACTAAAATGAGGAGTTGCGTTACGCCAAACCACACTACCACAACTAGCAGCAGAGAGACATTGGAAAGTAGAGACCACGTCTCTGGTTCTTTTTTCTCTTATTTTTGAGGGGGGTGTCTCTGGTTCACAAGCAAATAATTCCTTGACTTTTATAGGAGCAGAGAACCAAACATTGCGGTGTGAATTTGTTCAATTCGTAAAATTACAATTCACTATAGCTAATATCATTATAATGCATGAATATGTAAATTTCACTTATAAATTGGATTTGTGATCCAATGGTAGCATGTGTGACTTGGATAAGAAGTCTCTCTGTTTGATTCACCCTAGTTTTTTTTCCCTCTTTCTTTAAAAAATATTCCTTCCTAGTTCACTCTTTTTTTTCTCAAAAATATTATCATATACTCTGTTTTGATACATTATTTTTTCTTCTTTCAACAAATTTATGTAGTTAGATTGGCATTGAAATTTGTGTTCTTTCATGTATGTTGGGTTTGGTAAATATGTAATGCCTTGGGTTGCTGAACTAAATTAGAGACGTCTTGACGACTGAAACAACACAAATTATAGACGTCGGTAAACGTCCCATCTATTTTTATCCATCGTCGTGTAGTTAAACTTTCGACAATCTGACGACGTACAAATAGCAACGACTTATTGTCAATTCAGCAGTGGACGAGTCTGACGTTGGCTTGACGACGGACTAGCGACCGTTCATCCATTGGAATAAACGACTGATCATCGATGAGCAAGTGTCATACGTGGCTTTATGTGGCGATGTACTGACAACATATATCAGATTATCAATGCTGAAACTAGTGTCCGATACTCACTTGGCGACAACTTGGCTACTACATAATATGTCGCCAATGAGTCGCAAACTCGTCGATGTACAGGACCGGTCCGGGGGGGTAGGTTGCCCTAGATGAAGCTAATTTTGGTTGTCCCATGCCTGTACAGGACCGGTCCAGGACCCGCGGTTCCGACCCGGCCCGAACCGTATATTGGTCAAACGGGACGGTTCCTAAAATTTGGAATTTAAACGGGGCGGACCGGGACGGGTCATGTGACACTAATGGGGCGGGGCGGGTCCTATTTTCAAAATAAACGGGACCCCGAACCGACCCGTTTCTAGGAGTATGATTTTTTTTATTTATCAATTTTGATTTTTTTCATATTATAACTTATAAATAATAGCACACATTATTTTTTAGTAAACAAATTCTAGAAATTAGAAAAACATAATACTTGTTTTGTTCTTCTAGATAATAGAACATGTGTAAATGTTTACTATTCTATAATTTTTTGAATTTTTTTGGATCCGTTTGGACCCGCGGGTCGGCTCGGTTTGGACCCGTTTCGAACGGGTCGAATCCGTACCGGTTCCAATAATTTTTGGACCCGTCCCGCCCCGCCCCGCCAATTAACGGGTCCGGTCCGGATCCATAAAATTTGGACCCGGCCCGATCCGTGCCCACCCCTATGTAGCACTGAACCTTCTATTATAAGTTCTGTGGACTCAGGTCCAAATTACTCATGAAAAAATTAGCTATGACAAAATTAGACAATACAAATTTAGACAATTGTAAAAGTTAGGTGGTCATAAATTTATAAATTAAAGAACCGTCACCTGTGGTCCTGGTCCAAAGTTCTGCCGGCCTTAATTAATAAAAAATAGCTATGAGCCTACGATGATATGACAATTACAAATTTACAAATAGTCGGTCTTTGGAACTTGGAAGGTTCATGTTTCCTAATTCAAATCCTAGGCAAACATATCAATATAAAAATTTCTAGACAAACAAATCCATATCCAAAATTCTGCATGCTCTTCAATCTTTTAATAGAATTTACATCTTTTAATTTTCATATGCTTATGGCTAAGAAATTGCAGTTCCAAAAAAATGTAGGATAGAAGAAAAAAAAAAGGAAAATTTTCAAATAAGGGAGTTATGGAACCCTAGTTGTCTTCTTACAAAAAAAATCGGAGAGAAAATTGACAAATAAGGAGAGAGGGAGAGAGAGAACGCACCTGTTTTTCTGGTCGTTTGATGACTGGTGAGAGGAGTAGCGGATGAGAGAGACCCGCCGCAGCAACGGACGAGAGTCAGAGAGTCCCGCATCAAGACTCCTTCCAATCCATGGAAAAAGTCTTTGATATTTCCAAATATATGGATGGGGTCACGTGGGCCAGTGGTGGATGGCTGCTCCTGGAATAGGGCTGTAAAACGATTCAAACCGTTCGCATTCGGCTCCTGTTAGGCTCGGTCCAAGCTCGGTTTAAGCTCGTTCGTGGACTAATCGATACCGTGTTCGACCATAGGTTGTTCGACTCGATCTTGTTCGCAAACATGCTCGATCTCGGCTCGGTTTCTCATATCATGACTTTTTCTATATGTTGTGCCTTTTTAATAGATAGAAATACATTTTGTCTTAGAAATTTTACTTATTTTTTGTTCTTTATATGATGGTAAATTTATGATGTAAAGAGCATAAGTAATCTAAAAAAGAAGTCTTTAAAACTTGAGAGAAACAGTGTGATAGCCTATACAACATGTCTTATAAATACTCACTACTAGGACTGTAAAACGATTCAAACCGTTCGCATTCGGCTCGTGTTCGGCTCTGTCCAAGCTCGGCTCGAATCAAACTCGTTCGATAGTTAAGTCAAACTAAGCTTGAACACTCTTTGTTCGAGCTCGTTCGTTTGATTTCACTACCAGAATAAGTCATTTTAGCGACGCAATTAGCGACACATAGCAAAACTGTCGCTATGTTTTAACAATTTAGCGACGTTATTATATAACGTCGCAAGACGTCACTATTGGCGACGTATTGGCGACTACGTTTTGTATTAAAAATGTTCGTCGCGGATATGTCGGTGAACGTCGCTAATATCACTAATATTAGCGACGTTTACCGACGTTTTTAGTACGACGTCGTTAATATCAATAATATTTGCGGCGTTTACCGACGTTTAATAAAGACGTCGCTCAATTGAAAATATAGGTTTGAGTTTTCATTCCCCCCATTATTTCGATCCCTTCCCCCATTTTTTTCGATCCATCGGCGACCCCCTCGGCCCCCGACCTCGGCGACCCTCGACGACCGCCTCCGGCCCTCGGCGACCTCCTCCTCCCTCGGCGACCCCCTCCCCCCTCGATCGGCTCCCCCTCGACGACCCTCGGCGACCTCCTCCTCCCTCGGCTCCCCCTCCGCGACCCTCAGCGACCCCCTCCGGCTCTCCGCTCCCCCTCGACGACCCGCTCCAGCACCCCTCCATCTCCAGCTCCCCCTCGACGACCCTCGACCTCCGTCTCCAGCTCCCTCCGTCTCCAGCTCCCCCGTCGACGACCCTCTCCTCCCCGACTAGGTAAACTCTAACCCTATGACTGAGCCCTGCTACCCCGTGTCCATATTTGACACAACACAACACGAGACAGACACTTGTACACGAAGCCCTATGTCTGACCAACCTCTGGACACAACACGACACGAGACAGACATATGTACATATATGCTGTGTAGTTTGGACACTCGTGTCCAGTTTTATGGACACGTGGACACCCCTTTGACACATACACATGTACGTTAACCTCTGTACACACTTTTCCCTCATTTTAAATAAGTATATATAGGTATTTTCGTGTGTATCATTGTATGTACATATATGTATAGGTATACTTATTGTATCTTACAGTTCATATGAAGAAAACTGAGATTTCACAATGGAACTTGGGTTTTGATACATGAAAACTGTCATTTGGGATTGAATGAAATATGTATAGGTTTGGGTAATGTATATATATGAACTGAGTTGCATGATATGTAAACTGAGAGTAGGTCTCGAAAATGAAAACTGGGTTTGAAATGTAACTTTTTATCTGCTTTCGAAAATATACTCAAATGAGATGATGGTTCCTTTAGTTAGCTTGCTTATGTTACAATTATATTCTCTGTGAATATCAATCTTACCATATGGCACCCATGACCCGAGCAGCGGCACGTCGTTTGAGGGAAAAACAGATTGCTGAGGTGGCTCCTCCTACTGTTAAGGAGGAAGTAGCACCGGTAGCTAGTGAGAACGGGAGTTCAATTCATCCAGCACCTGCAGTGGAATGGCACTTTCCCGCCGTCGATCCCACTTTTTCGAAGATGTTGCGTGATGGTATCATTGAGCGTATGCGTGAGCTGCGTGGTCGTCATTAGTGTAGTTTCATGGATATATTTTGTGTTGGACTATTAGTACTTATTACAAGCTGTACTTGTTTTATGGAAATGAGTTTATGGACTTAATTATGGACTTATTACCAATTGTACTTGTTTTATGGAGATTAATTATGGACTTATTAATACTTGTTTTATGGAGATTAATTAGGCTAAGTCTTCTGTGTGGTCAATTCTGATACACTATGGTTATATGATTATGTCATGTGATACACTATTACCACTTGTTGTATCATGATTACTTGGGATTCTATTTCAATGTTTAGGATATGTCATGATTTGTCACGACCCGCACCCTGTTTAGGGGCACGAGCACGTGGGTACGTCCAGCCTACGCCGTAGTATCGGCGGTAGAACGCTGTAAAGGTCATATAGAATATATAGAATCTAAGACACAAATATAACCTGTCATCTCCGCACGGAGGAATATAACCACAACTCAATCACATAATTCTAAGGAAGATAAACACGATGATAAAGATAAAGATAAAGATGAGATAAATAGTCTGAAATAGTGCTGAGCCACAATCACAAGTTCAGAGACCAAGACATAAAACAATATCCCAAAATAAATACTACAAGTTTCAAAGTATCAAACTGGAATGTAATCAAGACAAAATCTAGGTGAACTAGGTCACTACTGGCGGTGCGTCCTCTACGAGCACCGGGTCAACAGGATGGTCCTGGTCGTAGTCTCCATCTATGCCAAACCCGTAGTAGGTCGGGCAATCTGCATATAAATCCTCTAAAAAACAACGGGGGTTATCCTGTCAGGATACAAGCAAGTACAAACACTAACAGCAGTTCCATGTGAATTGACAAATACTATAAGAGACAATCATAATGAAATACAATATGAAATATCAAGACTGAAAGTAAAATGGTACAAGAGAACTGGATATCATGTCATGTGTGAGATATAAGATAAAACTGGAATATAAACAATGAAAAACAATCTGAGGTATGATGTAAACATAAAAATAAAGTGCCATGAGATATTAGAGCGTTATGTGATCGGCTTGGGTCAAGATCAGGCTGTTTCATTTGACCGGCTATGCACATGTAGTATAAAAGTATAGGGATCAGGCCGGTCAAAATGGAAAGCTATGCACAAGTAGTATAAGGTCAGGTTACACCCTACGTGTGGTGAGGGTGGAGCTATGCACAAGTAATAAAGAAGTAGGGGTATGATCACATAACCTCTAATAACTCCCCATCCCCGAGTAGTATAATGAATCCAGACACGACAGGTCATGACACAAAATTCGAAGAGCCGGGGGCCAGCCCACTCCCATATCGGTGTCTATACAAGTACATGAAACAATACCGAACAATGTACTCATATACCAGGTAAACCGGGAATGACATCTCATGACGAGATTCAATATATAATAGTCTGTGTATCCTCGTAAATAGAATCAAGTATAACACTACAACTGAATCAGATATAGTAGATATCAAAGCAATGAAAACTATCAGAGAATGTACTTGCCTGTTTTTCCTGAGCTGAGAAAATCGAAACTACAACCCACTCAATGAGCCACGAACGGTCAACTCGCACAACTGTCTCCTAATGCTGAAACAGACATTACCAACGTTCTCAGAATGGTCAAATTAGCTAGGAACGTCTACCCATAAGTCCAATTCTGGACACGGGCAAAACAGTAATTTCGGATCAAAATGGTGTCCGCCGTTGGACCCACTTTGTACTGAAAAACGTGTCAGAATCTACGGTCTCTAAAGTCATCAAATTATATGTCTATAGGTCCGGTTTGACGAGACGAACCCAACGGTATGTCCAATTTTGGATTCCGGTGGGCTGTGCACAAAATTACCCTTTGAGTGGGATTGTGGGCCCGCCAAAATGGCGTCCCGATCAACGGTCTCAGAATCGGACCAAACTTGGCATACAGGACCAGAAAAATGATACGGTCCTGTTGGCGCAAGTTTCGTCTCGATATAACGAGCGTGCACAAAGTAATTAACAAATATGCAAAAGATCGATATGGTGGATTTTTGACGGATACGCATCAAATTCGTCGCGCACACGCGACCAATTTGGATTCCGTCAAAGCCCACACAACCACGAAGTCGATACGCACCTTTTGATGCTTTCGGTTCGTGACCACGTCGCCCGGATTGACGGGACGGACGGCGTATCGGGACAATTTTTCTAAAAATCCACTTTTGAAAATCAGTTTTTTCTCCAACTTCACAAACCAATAACTTTCTGTACAGTGCATGAAATTTAATTATACAAAAATGTTTTAAAGCCCTATAGGTTGACTACAAGTCACTTCAGACCGATTTTGAAAATTCGCAACACGCTGGTCGCAAATCGGCCACAAAGTTGGGATTTCGGGACAGTTTCTAAACCCAGAAAATTGAGTTTTTTTCTCAATTTTGGAACTCGTTTTTCGTCGTACATGATGTGAATCGGTACGAACTATTTGAAGGTAATTAAAGGTGTATATGTTGGGATCATACCTGACCAAGTGGTTCGCAAAACGACGGAGCGAGGAAGGAGAAATCTATTTCCGAAGTTGGCCCTTCGCTGACAGTTTTCGCGCACGGGTGGGATGCTCATTGCACGTTTCCCGGCGATGGACGACCACGAGTTTGGTCGACGACGACGTCGGGGTGCACGTTGGATTGGGGGTGCCGGCTAGGGTTTGGTTTTTCTAAAAATCCCTCTCTCTTTCTCTCTATACATATATATATGTATATATATTTACATACGGTTAAATAAAGGGCCGCTCGGGTTATAAGGAAAAAGGGAGGGGGGCGCTCGAGTTAAACGCAGCAGCTGCTGCTGTTTTGGATTGTGGGGGCATGTGTGTGTGTTTGTTTGTTTCTTATCTTTTTTTTTCTTTATTCTTTCTTTCTTAACCTTATACATACATACATACATACATACATACATACATACATACATATACACATATTATATAATTATATAATAAATCCTTTAGTACTCTCATATTTTATTTAAACTATTTTTTTTTTCCTTTTTTATAAATAGTGTATATATATATAATATATATATATATTTTATATATATATATATATATATATATATATATATATATATATATATATATATAAAATATATATATAGTTTTTATATATAAAAACCAACCATAAATGAATATTATTTCTAAAATTAAAAATAAATATTCTGTATCTATATTTATGCAATATATTAAAGTTTTTTATAAGTAAAAACTCAATAGTACACAAATTCTTATCTTTAAAAAAATTTAATTATTTAACCACAAAATAATTACACTAATTTTTAATAACTTAAGTAAATATTTAAATAATAGTAATTAAAAAAATATAAATGACTATAATGTCCCTATCTCGGATAGTGGGGGTGACAAATCTACCCTCCTAAAAAAAATTTCGTCCACGAAATTAGAGCTAACTAGCACAAGAAACACAAGCAATAACAAAAAGGAATAATACCTCAAAGCTCGAAGAGATACGGGTAACGCTCCCGCATCTCGTCCTCTCTCTCCCAGGTAGACTCACCTGGAGAGTGATGCCTCCATGCGACATGAACCAAGGGTATGACTTGGTTCCGGAGCACCTTCTCCCGATGATCCAGAATCTCTATAAGCTGCTCTGGATAGCGGAGAGTAGACCCGAGCTCTAACACGGAGTGATCCAATACGTGATTAGGGTCTGCCAAGTACCGCCTCAACTGTGACACATGGAACACGTTATGAACTCCCTCGAGCGTAGGCGGCAAGTCTAGTCGATAGGCCACTGCACCGACCCTTCCAGAATGGTGAAAGGTCCAATGAAGCACGGACTAAGCTTCCCGCCTTGGCCAAAACGAATCGTGTCCCGTGTCGGAGAAATCCTCAGGAACACCATATAGCCAACCTCGAACTCTAACGGTCTCCGGTGGCTACCGGCCCAATGCCGCTGTCTATCCTGAGCCACCCGAAGTCTATCCTTCATAAACTTAACCTTCTCTGCTGCATCCACCGCCATCTTCGGGCCAAGCAAAACTCTCTCACCGATATCGTCCCATGACAAGGGACTGTGACATCCCCGTCCGTATAAAGCCTCGAATGACGACATCTCTATACTGGCCTGATAGCTATTGTTGTAAGCAAACTCTACCAGGTGAAGATGGTCCTCCCAAGATCCCCCGTAATCTAACTCACAAGTGCAAAGCGTATCCTCGAGTGTCTGGATGGTCCTCTCCGACTGCCCGTCTATCTAGGGGTGATACGCGGTACTGAACTTGAGCTGGGTGCCCAAGCTAGTATGCAAACTCCTCCAGAAGTGAAAAGTGAAACGACTATCCCGATCCGAGACTATGCTCACCGGAACTCCGTGCAATCTGACTATCTGCCGCACAGACATCTCTGCCAGCTTCTCCGTAGATAGTCCCACATTGAAAGGCAAAAAGTGGGCCGATTTGGTCAATCTATCAACGATAACCCAAATCGCATCTTTCCCTCCTGGAGATCGTGGAAGTCCAGATACAAAGTCCATAGTGATGTGCTCCCACTTCCACTCTGGAATGGGTAGTGGCTGAAGCAGACCACCTGGCCTCTGTCTCTCGGCTTTCACCTGCTGGCACACTAAGCATCGAGATACAAACTGAGCTACCTCTCGCTTCATGACATACCACCATACGTGCTCCCTCAGGTCTCTGTACATCTTGTTGGCTCCAGGATACATAGAGTACTAGGAACGATGTGTGCTTCCTGCAGAATCTCCTTCCGATGCTCTCCACTCGGAATGCACAATCTAATACCGTGCCTCAGCGACCCATCTTCGGCTATAGAAAAATCGTCTAGCAATCTGGCCTGCACTTGCTCCCTGATGCTCCTCGAGGTCACGTCATCAAACTGTGCTGATCTGACTCTGTCCATCAACGCAGACTGAATCTGTAAACCCCACATCTGAACTTCCATCCCCGGAACAATCACCTCGATACCCAACTATCCAGATCGGCCAATAGATGACGGTCTGTCGTCAAATACATAGCAACTGGATACCTGCTCAAGGCATCTGCAACTACGTTGGCCTTTCTTGGATGGTACTGCAAAGAGATATCGAAGTCCTTCATCAGTTCAAGCCACATCCTCTGCCTCATGTTCAATTCCTTCTGGGTGAACACGTACTTCAAGCTCTTGTGATCCGTGAAGATCTCAACTTACTGGCATACTCTATCCAGGATACTATACTACACTTATGGGATACTACCTTCTATTGTCTTCCTCAAATGAATACGGGTAAATAAGTAGCATGTGGGGCCCAGTTGAATGGAACACAAGTGTTATGTGGGTAGTAGGCTTAATGTGGGTTGGGTCCATATTTTGGGTCAACAAGTTTGGGTCGAAATGGTGCTCCCAATTCGAGTCAGAAATAAAAGTGACTTCGTGGGATGAATCAAGATTGGGTCTTGTGTCAGGAAAGTCGTGTGATAAAATGAAGCACAAGATGGTGTGCCTGAGTGGGACACGAAGGTCATGGGCGTAGGGTGTCTTGTCTAGATCATCAATATGAAGTTGGTTTTGAGAAAACAACTAGTCTTGTGCTCCTAAATTAAAAGTCATGACAATGTGCATATGATAATCATAAATAAAAGTGGAAATGGTCAATGGCCTAAATTGATCCGAAAGTTATGCGATACAAAGATAGTACAAGAGAACGAGTTTGAGTGGGACAAGATATATCAAAATGAAGATAATCTTGTCTACTACAAACTCATGAAGGAAGTTTCCAGAGATTGACATCTCTGATGTTCCAGAAATCAAATTCACGGAAGAACATTCGTCTATCTAGGATACTCTCTCTAGGGTGTCTACCTAAGTCTCGACGCTGTCTACACAAGGCACTAACTTATCTATATGATACTTGGATGATACCCCTATCCTAGGTTGTTCATGTCTCTCCTCCAACTAGACACTAAAAATGTTGGTGCCTAAACCTCTATAACACTTGAAATACTCTGGCTATTGCTACTAGGGTACACCTCCTATTCTAGCACCTGGGCAACTCCTACCATAACACTTATTAATCACCCTAGGGTTCTTATCTATATTTAATTATCAACAATCATATACTCTAAACTATTAACACAATTACTTAAGGACACAAAATAATTACAAATCACCAAGCCATCACATTACGAAGAACCTATAATGAAATGAGAATCTACAAGGACCTGGACTAAAGAACTAAAACTATACTTACTCCTAAGCTAATTGAGGTTGGAACATAATCTATAATAACAAAAGTGAAATGATAGAGATGACATTTAGGACCCTTCTCAAGATACAATCTGATAATCATACACGTCTGTCCTAAATCATGATACTCAGAATCCTCGCCACGCTAGTAAGCAAGGCTGCGATAAACGGTAGATTCCATAACTAGGTATGCACCTCTATAATCATATCGTCTGGAATCCTCGCCACGTCGACTAGTATAGCTGCGAGAAATCTCAAATCTCATGACCAAGATATGTACATCCGAAGTCAGGTCTCTACGTTTTTGCCACGCCGGCTAATATAGCTGCGATAAACTCCAGGTTCCATAACCAAGTAGACGTTTACCTTCCCTGTTATTCCCGTCAACATATGTTATCAGAAGATACCGTAATTCAGGCCATAGAATTCATCTCGATATGAAAAATCAAAATCAACGATGATATAACAAAATTCAAATTCAATAATAAGGAACAAGGACGAACAGAAACAACGGAAAGGATTTCAAATTGACGTTCAACCAAGATTCTCAAGGGTCGTCACTGGAATCTCTCAAAAGTCCTAAGCAAAAAGATCAATAAGATATCGTCAAGGAAGGACAATTTATTTCAAATGGAAGAAGAGTTTGTCATGGTAATCAAAAGATTGGAATTTTCCTAATATGTGATTGAGTAACTCCTATCATAACCTAAAACCTATATCCTAAGAGCAGGCTCATAATTAGTACTCTAAGTCGAGTACCATTACAAAATTGCACTAGTTGCGACTCAGACCTGCACGGGCCACCATAAAAATGTGTCACGACCTGCACTCTGTTTAGGGGCACGAGCACGTGGGTACGTCCAGCCTACGCCACAATATCGGCGGTAGAACGCTGTAAAGGTCATCTAAAATATATAGAATCTAAGACACAAATATAACCTGTCATCTCCGCACGGAGGAAT
Organism: Iris pallida; assembly: GCA_029216955.1. Taxonomy (NCBI): domain Eukaryota; kingdom Viridiplantae; phylum Streptophyta; class Magnoliopsida; order Asparagales; family Iridaceae; genus Iris; species Iris pallida. Next base: position 1,057,478 of record JANAVB010011596.1, read on the forward strand.
ATAACCACAACTCAATCACATAATTCTAAGGAAGATAAACACGATGACAAAGATAAAGATAAAGATGAGATAAATAGTCTGAAATAGTGCCGAGCCACAATCACAAGTTCAGAGACCAAGACATAAAACAGTATCCCAAAATAAATACTACAAGTCTCAAAGTATCAAACTGGAATGTAATCAAGACAAAATCTAGGTGAACTAGGTCACTACTGGCGGTGCGTCCTCTACGAGCACCGGGTTCACAGGCTGGTCCTGGTCGTAGTCTTCATCTATGCCAAACCCGTAGTAGGTCAGGTAATCTGCATATAAATCCTCTAAAAAACAACGGGAGTTATCCTGTCAGGATACGAGCAAGTACAAACACTAACAGCAGTTCCATGTGAATTGACAAATACTATAAGAGACAATCATAATGAAATACAATATAAAATATCAAGACTGAAAGTAAAATGGTACAAGAGAACTGGATATCATGTCATGTGTGAGATATAAGGTAAAACTGGAATATAAACAATGGAAAACAATCTGAGGTATGATGTAAACATAAAAATAAAGTGCAATGAGATATTAGAGCGTTATGTGATCGGCTTGGGTCAAGATCAGGCTGTTCCATTTGACCGGCTATGCACAGGTAGTATAAAAGTATAGGGATCAGGCCGGTCAAAATGGAAAGCTATGCACAAGTAGTATAAGGTCAGGCTACACCCTACGTGTGGTGAGGGTAGAGCTATGCACAAGTAATAAACAAGTAGGGGTATGATCACATAACCTCTAATAACTCCCCATCCCCGAGTAGTATAATGAATCCAGACATGACAGATCATGACACAAAATTCGAAGAGCAGGGGGCCAGCCCACTCCCATATCGGTGTCTATACAAGTACAAAAAATAATACCGAACAATGTACTCATATACCAGGTAAATCGGGAATGACATCTCATGACGAGATTCAATATATACTAGTCCGTGTATCCTCGTGTCGAGAATCAAGTATAATACTACAACTGAATCGGATAAAGTAGATATCAAAGTAATAAAAACTATCAGAGAATGTACTTGCCTGTTTTTCCTGAGCTGAGAAAATCGAAACTACAACCCACTCAATGAGCCACGAACGGTCAACTCGCACAACTGTCTCCTAATGCTGAAACAGACATTACCAACGTTCTCAGAATGGTCAAATTAGCTAGGAACGTCTACCCATAAGTCCAATTCTGGACACAAGGGCAAAACGGTAATTTCGGATCAAAATGGTGTCCGCCGTTGGACCCACTTTGCACCGAAAAATATGTCAGAATCTACGGTCTCTAAAGTCATCAAAATATATGTCTATAGGTCCGGTTTGACGAGACAAACCCAACGGTATGTCCAATTTTGGATTCCGGTGGGCTGTGCACAAAATCATCCTTTGAGTGGGATTGTGGGCCCGCCAAAATGGCGTCCCGATCAACGGTCTCAGAATCGGACCAAACTTGGTATATAGGACCATAAAAATGATACAGTCCTGTTGGCGCAAGTTTTGTCTCGATATGACGAGCGTGCACAAAGTAATTGACAAATATGCAAAAGATCGATACGGTGGTTTTTTGACGGATACGCATCAAATTCGTCGCGCACACGCGACCAATTTGAATTCCGTCAAAGCCCACACAACCACGAAGTCGATACGCACCTTTCGATGCTTTCGGTTCGTGACCACGTCGCCCGGATTGACGGGCCGGACGGCGTATCGGGACAATTTTTCTAAAAATCCACTTTTGAAAATCAATTTTTTCTCCAACTTCATAAAACAATAACTTTCTGTACAGTGCATGAAATTTAATTATATAAAAAAGGTTTTAAAGCCCTATAGGTTGACTACAAGTCTCTTCAGACCGATTTTGAAAATTCGCAACACGCTGGTCGCAAATCGGCCACAAAGTTGGGATTTTGGGACAATTTCTAAACCCAGAAAATTGAGTTTTTTCTTAATTTTGGAACTCGTTTTTCGTCGCACATGATGCGAATCGGCACAAACTATTTGAAGGTAATTAAAGGTGTATATGTTGGGATCATACCTGACCAAGTGGTTCGCAAAACGACGGAGCGAGGAAGGAGAAATCTATTTCCGAAGTTGGCCCTTTGCTGACTGTTTTCGTGCGTGGGTGGGATGCTCGTTGCACGTTTCCCGGCGATGGACGACCACGAGTTTGGTCGACGACGACGTCGGGGTGCACATTGGGTTGGGGGTGTGTCACTTCCCGTTCCCGGAATACGTATTCTAAATGCATGTACTGCTGGAATGTATTTATTTAATAGTTATCATGTATTATTCTGTATTTAAATCCCTTTAATTTCATGTTAATTTATTTCCTGCAATTATTTTTCTGTATTTTACTTTCTGTATTTTTATTCTCTGCTTTTACTTTGCTTTTGGGTTCGGCCTAGATTGGTTTGTTTTCGGTTTTTGTTGGTTCATCATGAACCGAACCCACCTACCACCACTCCTTCATTTAAAGCCCACCCCCTTTTCTCTCTCTTTATTACTTCTTCTCATTTCTCTTCTTCTTTCTCATAACTCCCCTACCAACCTAGGAGGGCTAGGCAAGTGCCAACTTGTTTCTTGATGGATTTCTATTTTTGTTGTTCCATTGTCTTCCTCTTTAGATTCTTAGTACTTAGTATCTAAGAGTCCTGGCTTCTAATTAGAACTGATAGTCAAGATGGGGTATATAGAGGCACAAAGCAATGATTCAGAACAAACAGTATCATCAATTATCCTATTCTGAATTCCTTGGAGAATCCAACTTCCCTCTTCTTTCTACTGATAGTCAAGATGGGGTATATAGAGGCACCAGATCAAGAGTCCTGGCTTCTAATCAAAGAATTTCGGTTTCTGAAGACTATTCTGAATTCCTTGGAGAATCCAACTTCCTTCCTCTTTCTACTGGGGGTATTTCTCCTACAACTGATTTTGATACACAAAGCAATGATTCAGAACAAACAGTATCATCAATAATCCCTCGTATAGTCACAACTTATATGGTGGATGGGAATACTGAATTAAACAATGAACCTTCTTCTTCGATGACTCCCCAAGACCAAAGAATTGCTTCTTTGGAACAACAAATGAAGTCTATGGCTGATACTATGAAGTCAATGTATGAACTTATGGCAACCCAGCTGCAAAATCAACAGACTGTACCTGACGCCATACCAATTGACACTGGTGTAGGTCCAGTGCATGTTCCTCCAGCAGTACAATCCCATATCCCCGGGCAAGCTCAACCAATTCCTAGCCATTCGGGAGCTGGGGGTAGTGCTTATAATGCTGTCCCTCCTCCTAACTATTCTCTACAAGCTACAACTCCACAATCTTCCGGAGTCGTTACTGAAGAATTAAGGAATCTCCGAACCCAATTTGAGGTATTCAAACAGAAAGACGGTTTACAAAGGTTAGGTATCAAGCAACCTTATCCAATAGAATGGAAGCAAGTATCATATCCTCCTAAATACAAGCCTCCTACTATCTCATTCTTTGATGGAACCACTTCTCCGAGTCAGTTTCTCAATCACTTTGAAGTGATGACTGACCAGCTACAACCAAGTGACGCCCTCCTTACTCGGGTGTTTGTCGGATGTCTCAAGGGAACGACTTATGAATGGTATAGAAGTCTCCCTGATGGGTGTATTACCTCATTTGCCGGCTTCAAACAAATGTTTCTTGAACGGTTCTATGAAGGGCTCAATGACATGACTATGTCTGCTCTTATAAGAATCAAGCAGAAAAATAATGAAACTACTGAGGATTTCATTGAACGGTTTCGAAGAGAAGCTCTGAAGATGCCTCTTGGAACTCCTGATGCTGTCACCATTGACACATGTAAGTCGAATCTGTTACCAATCATCAGCATGTGGACAGGGTCTACTCAATTTCAAGATTGGCCTTCCTTCATAGTTAGTGCCAAAGCCGCATAAATTAGTGCTGAAACTTTCAAAGGTTTAGGAGTGCACATGACTCCCAAAGAAACAGGTCAAAGTACTAGCAATAGTGCTAAATCCAATACTCGCAAGGGAAAAGAAGTCCTTGAAGTTAATCTCCAGAGTCAAGATGCATTGGCTGTTCAAACTACTCCTGCCTCTACGAATCAACAACCAAGAGCACCTCGCCCCAAAGAAGAATACTCTTTTGACGACGATGACGTCCTAGGTATCTTTGAGTGTCTACTTAAAGGTAATAAAATACAATTACCTGACATCAAGAAACCTGATGAAGCTGGTAAGATAGATCATCCTAAATACTGTCCGTACCATAGAATGTTGGGTCACACAGCTCGTACATGTTTTGTACTGAAAGGAAAAATCCAGGAAATGATCAAATCTGGAGCTATCACTCTTACTCCGAAAGAAAAGACCGTCACCTCCAACGTCGTCTCTATGCAATTCGGAGATTTTTCTCCTCAACTCCTTGAAAGCGGGATCGTTCCTATTCCCAAGGCAACTCTTGAAATCGTGAATATTCCCCCTCCACAGTCTGAAGGATTAGTACCGATCACTATTGAAACAGGAGAAATCATATGGATTCATCCCGATCTAGTGGCAGATTTTGAATCTCCTCCTCTTCAAAAGACTACTTTCCTAAAATCTAAGAAGGCTGAAAAAACTAAGTCATGTCATATAACTTCTTTCGGATCTACTTCCGACACAGAACCAAAATATAAAGTAGAAGCACTTGCTGGTGCTACTAGAACAAGGAAACATTATCTAAAGGATTATTCCAAGAGTCCTGAAGATACTCCTGATATCTCTCCAGCTGACAAAGATACTCCTGATGTTCCTCTTGAGGAAGAATCATCCACTGTACCTGTTCCTTCAACTATACCGGTTGTACCTATTCCTTCCAAGCCCACAGCACTTGAGAAAGGCAAACAACAAGCTCGCTTCGATAAACCAATCAGGAAGTCCCCTCCCCTTGGACTTCAGAAGCCTTATAACTTTGACATTTTAGCTCAACTCGCTAATACTCCAGCTAGAATGTCCCTCTTTGAACTTCTACGTCTTTCTAAAGAGACTCGGGAGACATTAAGTGAGGCACTTCTTCAGGCTGACTCTTGTCTTGCACAATTAAAGAAGCCAGATGAAGAACCTGTTACTTGCTTACATTGCAAAAGTGTATTGGAGATCATTCCGAATATCACCTTTACACAAGATGACATGTTATTGGAGGATAATCGACATGATCGGCCTCTTTACTACACCGGTTATATCGATACGATAAAGATAGTTCGTATTCTTATTGATCCAGGGTGTGCTTTAAGCATAATGCCAAAGAGTCTGCTGGATGAATTAAAAATCCCTCTTCACAAACTTTCCAAGACGGTCACTACTATAATGGGATTCAATCAAAGCCGAAGCGAGCCTTTGGGAAAGATTCATCTGAAACTTCAAATAGGCGATTTCAGATCCAAAGTCACTTTCTATGTGATCGAGATCGTGGGATCTTATAATCTTCTCCTGGGAAGACCCTTCCTTCATGAAAATAATGTGGTGCCTTCTACTCTTCATCAGTGCTTCAAATACATTGACAGCGATGGAAAGGTACAAAAGGAAGTTGCTGATATAAATCCTTTCCGTGGGGTTGAAGCTTATTTCAGTGATTCCCGGATGTACAAAGAGGAGTATACAAAAATAGTACAAGCTATGGAAAAAGAAGATCCGCAAAGTGAGACATTGATAATTCCTGTTAAAGGTCGAACTACTCAACAACAGTCTCTTAAACCCTCTGGAGAAGGCCCTTTCATTATTCCAGTGAGCGGACGTATCTCTCCATTACCTCAATCATCTACCCAAGATACACTGATCATTCCTGTCAGTGGGCGTACTACATTTCCTGCATCTTCACCTATAAAACAGGACACTCTGGTAATCCCTGTTGGTGGGCGAACTACTTTTCCATCCCAAGCTTCAAGGGAGCTCACCTCTTCTGAGCCATTTGTGATCGATCTTAATCGAAACAAAACTCCTTCTCGTTCTTCTTCTCCCCCTTTAGTCATTGATTTGGCTAAGATTTCTAAGGTTCAACCTCCTTCTAATGTAAATACTACTACTTTTGAATTTAATGAAATATCTCCATCTTTGCAGTATATCGATGTTTGTAATCATGTTTATAGTTATTTGCATTTGTTAGATGACTTGAAAACAATAACCATAGGAGTTGTACAGACTTTTCATACAGAAGTATCCTTAGAATCAGTACAAGATTCATGCTTTCTAGTACCTAGCAGAAAACCAGAAGATATTCTAATATTCTTCTACAAAGGACCAAAAAACCCTATCAACCTTGAAGATGATGATAGAAATGATGATTCTGGAAGATTACAGTTGCGTCGTTACAGCCAGCAATCTAAAGATATTATCAAAAATATGGGCTATGACTTCAGAATTGGCCTCAATAGTGGGAAAGGAAGAAGAATGCCTGTTCGGATTCCTTCTCTAAAATATGGAAGGACAAAATGCGGATTGGGTTATATTGCTCCTACTTCCTTCATCAATATCATCCATGAAGATCCCGAATCTGACGAAGATAAAAGATCTGATTCTTCTAGTTCCTCCTCTTGGGATTCTGATACAAGTATCGGTGACTTCCACCGTAACATTCTGTCTTCCAACATGGTTTCCGTTGACGGTCCTGAAGAAAATGACGAAGACGAATTTGAAATCTCATCCGAATCAGAACAATGGGCCCAAAGGTTAGATAATCAATGGGAGTTTAGATTCGAGCAAAGAGAACCTCCGACTGAAGATAAACTCGTTCAAATAGATGTTGGTGAAGAGGGATCCCCCAAACCAATATTCATTAGTGAAAGTCTTTCAGAAACTGATAAGCAAGACATGATCAAACTTATTTGTGAATACATCGACGTCTTCGCTTGGAGCTATAAAGATATGCCAGGACTTGATCCACAGATCGCAACTCACAAACTCAATATCATGCCAAATGCTAAACCGGTCAAGCAACAACAGCGACGATTCCGTCCAGATATTATGGATGTAATTGAAGCCGAAGTTAATAAACTCATGGCTTCTGGGTTTATCAGAGAGGAACAACATCCTGATTGGGTGGCTAATATAGTTCCTGTCCTTAAAAAGACTGGCAAGATCAGAATATGCATAGACTATCGTGATCTCAATACGGCATATCCTAAAGACGAGTTCCCTCTACCAATTACTGATGTTATGATCGATAATACCTGTGGTTTTGAACGGATGTCATTCATGGATGGGTATTCTGGATATAATCAAATAAAAATATTTCTAGATGACGAGAAACACACTTCCTTCAGAACGCCGATCGGTACATACTGTTATACAGTGATGCCATTCGGTCTCAAGAATGCAGGAGCAACCTATCAACGAGCCATGAGCACTATATTCCGTGAACATTTGCGGAAAACAGTCGAATGCTACGTTGATGATATTGCAGTCAAAAGTCGACAAAAGGAGGATCACATCCAAGATTTGAAAACTATATTTGATCTAATGCGTCGGCATCAATTAAAGATGAACCCTACTAAGTCCTTCTTAGGCGTCTCTAGTGGCAAATTTTTCGGCTTCGTCATTACCTCGAAAGGTATACACGTAGATCCCGAGAAGATCAAAGCCATCCAAGAGATGCGTCCTCCACGCACCTTAAAAGAGCTACGAGAATTTCAAGGAAGGATCGCTTATATCAGGAGATTCATCTCTAATCTTTCAGGACGCTGCAGACCATTCAATAAACTTTTGAAGAAAGGTGTTTCTTTTGTCTGGACTGACGAATGTCAGAAAGCATTTGATGACATAAAACAATATCTGATGAGCCCTCCAGTATTGGTACCTCCCATCTCAGGAATACCGTTACTTCTATATACCCGAGCAATGAGTCATTCATTGGGTGCACTGTTCGCTCAAAAGAATAAAAATGGTCATGAACAAGCCATTTACTATCTCAGTCGTACCATAACCGGAGCTGAACCTCGATATTCACCGGTCGAAAAAGAATTTCTAGCCCTTATGTTCGCTGTCCAAAAGACACGACATTATATCATTGGCCAGACCATTCATGTCATTTCCAAGATCAATCCTATACGAGTCATGATGAAGAAACCAAGTGTTTTAAATTCTCGATTAGCTAACTGGGGAATTTTACTTGCTCAGTATGATATGCACTATATCCCTCAGAAATCGGTCAAAGGACATGCTTTAGCTGATTTTCTGGCTGCTCATTCAATTCCAGAAAATTCAAAACTCTACGATGAAATCCCATATGAAGTCCTAGACTCAAACCAAATTGCTGAAGAAGATCCTACTTGGCATCTATTCTTTGACGGAGCTTCAAGAATAGGTCCTAATGGTGACATTGTCGCTGGGGTTGGAATCGTTCTTGTATCACCAGAAGGTCTTGCTATCCAAAGAGCTTATTCTCTCAATCAACCATGTTCAAACAACGTAGCTGAGTACAATACATTGCTTATTGGTCTTCAACTCGCTAAACATCTGAATATTCAACATTTAGAAGCTTATGGAGATTCTAAACTCATCGTCAATCAGATAAGAGGTACTTATGAAGTTCGCCATCAAGATCTGGTTCCTTACCATAGATTGGCCATATCTATGGCTTCTTTATTTGAAGGATTCTTCATCGAGCATGTTAGGCGAGCATGTAACACAGAAGCTGATGCTCTTGCTAATCTTGCGGCAGTATTAGCTAATCCGGTTAGACGTCAACAAATGATTGTTGTTTATAATCGAGAATTATTTCATCTTGAGAACAATCTAACTCTAGGACTTCCAGTTGATATTGAAGAATCAACATCTCATGATGTCAATTCAACAAGAGGATTCGGTATTGGTTTAGAGTTCGACAGATTAAATCGTAAATCATCTTCATCTTCATCTGATTCTAGTATGGAATTCAACTTCAGTAATTCAGCTAAGACTCAGAATACTGATAAAGATTGGAGACTTCCTTTCTTAGATTTCGTATTGTATGATATCCTTCCAGATAATCCGAGTGAGGCAGCATCTATCAGACGACGATCACTCAGATTTTATTACAATCATACTACAAAAACCTTATATCGTCGAGCTTATGATGGTTTACTTCTTCGATGTATTGCCGGTGATGAGGCCCAACAAATTATCCGCGAAGCACATGATGGAATTTGTGGAGCACATCAGCCTGGACCTAAACTTCAAGACCGTATTCGACGCATGGGTTATTATTGGCCTACTATGGTAAATGATGCTATTCAATATGCCCGTAAGTGTAAAGCTTGTCAAATCCATGCGGATTTTATCCATCAACCTTCAGAATTTCTACACCCAACAGCAGCATTATGGCCCTTCGAAGCTTGGGGCATGGATATTATCGGCCCAATCTTCTCGGAAAAAATCTCTCTCTGTATCATTTGAGCGTGACTAGATTCATTTTTTCATCTCGATTTCAAAGTATTTCGAAACAATTTATCATTTTTCGAAAACTTTGAAGGGGGTTTTGTAGGCCTCAAAAATATAGTCACGCTGAGTTAATACAGCCTATCAGGATAATGTCTAAAAGACACGCTGAGTTCTATCAAATCATTTCCTCAAAAGCACGCTGAGTTCTCTCAAAAGACAATTCACTATTTGTCAGATTGTAATTATGACTGACAGCACAACAGTCAATAAACGTCTCCTCGTATGCCACGTATGCACGGGATTCAAGAGATCTCAGCCGACTATTGCGTGATTTTTGAAATCTTCTTCAACAAGATTCGGTCTTCATCAAGTTGGCGTACCAAAAGGAGCTTATCATCATTTAATGTGACTGACAAAGCAATCAATGTCAGAGATTTTGTGTCAGTCGAGTCACGTCAAATCAAGACAGCTGGCCGTTCTGCCTCAAGTCTGCGTGTATTTTGAACTTCAGTGTACCTGACTCAAGTTTGCGTGTATTCTGAGCCCTCTGCCTCAAGTTTGCGTATATTTTGAGCCTAAGTGTTTCTGCTGTAAGTCAGCATGGATTTTTTTATCTCAACAGGGATTTCATCCTCAACCAGTTAGCGGATTATCATCTCAAATTATCAAATTGGAGTATGTGGCAGACATACCACGGATCTCTCGTATGCGTGCCCCAGTAACTTGCACACGACTCATGCATGATTGCCATGTGTCCAACAGTTATGGGCCACGTCCAGTAATTGCTCATCATCCTTGCGTACGATTGAGTCCTGAGTGATTTTCAACTATGCATAGGTTATGAAGACAGTTATCTTTTTAGTTATTTTTTACTCTATAAATAGAGTTCTTTTCTCATTCATTGTACAGATATACAGAATATCTAAATTGCTGTCGAATTCTTGAGAGCTTTTCTTCTTCGCATCGTCCAAGGGATAAAGCGATCGTCTTCTAGATCGGATTCCTACAGTTGTATTTTCCCAGAATCAAAATAAATAAAGTGAATTTATTTATGGAAAACATTATTATTATTATTATTATTATTATTATTATTATTACTATTATTATTATTATAATTATTATTACTATTATTATTATTATTATTTATTAGTCGGATTAGGAAAAATATTATTTTAAAAATGATCATTGGATTTTGCTTATGGCCCTGTCCCTGATCCCGTGCCCGGAGTCCGATCCCGAGTCCGGACACCGACCCCAAGTCCGGACAATGACCCCGAACTAGAACCAGATCTCAGTTCCGAACCCATCCTTATTCCTTCTTTTTAAATTCTGATTATTATATATTAATAAATAAAAAAATAATAAAAGAAAACCTATTACTAAAATCCCCTCCCTACGACTTGGCCTGGTCTCCCCAAGACCAGGCCACCCCCTATTCTCTTCCTACTTTTCCTCTCCTCCACACTACTCATCCACTCTTTCCCTTATAAGAAAACCAACACCCACCCCTCTCCATCTCTCTCTCTTTCCATTAAAACCCATCCAGCAGCTCTCTCCCTCACTTAATTCCCTTCTTCCCCAAAGCCCCCTCCCGAGTGCCCTAGCCGACCAGAGCCCCGGCCAACTCCGCCGAACCCGAGCCTCCAGCCGGCGCCCAGCTCCGGCCAACCCGGCGCCGCCCTCCCCCGGCCATCTCTAGCGCCCGTCGGCCGCCTTTCGCGCTGTCCAGACCCCGTGCGCCGTTCCCGAGTGCCCTAGCCTCCGACCCGAGACTCCCCGGCGGCCAGATCTACCCGGCGCCTCCAACCCGCGTGTGGCCGCCCGCTGCAGTGCAGCTCCAGCGCCTCCCGCCGACTTCCTCCGGCCGTTCCGTCCGGTCAGACCCCGCCGGTCTCTGCCACGTCTGTCCCGAGTTCGCGCTCTGCCACGTCTTCCCCGGCAACCCCCTTCGCGCTGTTCCAACGCTGCCCCTGTGGCCGTGCTGTCCCGATCTGACTTTTTGGGACTCGCTGACCCGTGGCCGCTCTCCAGCGCTGACCCACGGGTTCCCGACCTGCTGTTTCGTGGTGCTCTTTGGTGTTTCTGTTCCCGCGTCGCTGCCGTATGGATTATTCTTTCTTAATTACATCTGAGAGCTCTAGCCGAGCAATTGAGGTATAACTTCGTGTCCCCGTATCCCTCCCGTAGATAGTCTGTGATGACGCGGTCCCGATCCCGTTTCGGGATTCGGTATTTTGATTATTCTGTTGCTTTGGGTGATACGTAGAGTATCGGTTACGTCGCGGCGTATTTTGCTATGTTTGGATATATTGTGCTTTGTTCATTTTTGGGTTGGATATTTATTTTGGGTTGGTGATCCCTGGTTTGGGATATTAAATTGTGTTGTGGTTGGCATCCTCCCAGGATTGGGTTGTCCCAATTATAGAGAAAATGCTGCCCAAATTTTCAGAAAATATTTTAAAAAGGGTTTTCCTATTAAAAACTAGCAATTTGAATAAAACCTATTTTTTCAAAGAAAATTGGGCTTTGCAAAATGTTTTATAAATTGGATTTGTTGGTTTTTATGGATTTCGTATCACCAGTTAGGCGATGACCATATCGGTCGGATGAGCCTTGACGAAACACAAACGCTACAGGGTTTCCTGTACGTTGAGGTGTCAGCCAGCAACATGAGATTGCACAACCAAGTCTGAGACTCTTTAATTTTAATTTTAATTATAATTTATTTTTAGAATTGGTACTGCTTTTAGTATTTATGGTGCAGGGCCTCGGCCTACTATTTGGACCGTTCGCGGCACTCAGAGCTTGCCTTAAGATTATTTAATTTATGTAAATAATTTGTAAGGGCATAAGCCCAGTTTTCCTTTATTTCTCTGCGACCATATATTGTGTAGCGTAGCTTTTTATTAATTTTCTGGAATGTTGATTTCGTCGTTAAACGTGTAGAATATAAAATGGATATATATTTTTATAAAGAAAAATTAAATAAGTTTTCTCATAATAAATAATCTAGTAATTTAGTAATTCACCTGTTTTCTCATTTAAAAGAAAAAGCCTAGTTTTTTATATATATATTTAAAATACAAAGTTTTGCCAAATTAACCGGTAATTGCTATTTTTTCCAAATAATCAATAACCGACTTATTTAACTAAAATGATAACGAACGTAGATTGCGACGCTAGATTTTCTGGTAGATTAACTAATAACTTAAAACTTGACTAGGGTCTACTTCTAGAGATTGTAACTAGCACACCTAGAATGGTTTCATTTTGGTTCTAAGTCAAGGTTCTCAACTGTAGGATCTCGGAGACGAACTTGACTTCCTCCTCGGTACCGACATTCCCGATCCAGTCAATTAACAGAGGCAAGTTACGGTTATATTTTCTCGTATTTTATTTAGTAATTGTCAAGCTGCATGTTTAAACCACATTGCCACACGGAACCCTCTCCTAGAGTTCAAATATTGATTGAGGGAATTGGGGGAACAGTGTAACGTTTATGACCAATACCCCCCATATTGCATGATTGTGCGAGCTTACCCCTCTTACACACGGGGATAAGCCGTATCGCATCGCTAGGATGCTATTGTACAACCCAAGCCGGTCATAGACGTTTACACATTCAAATCACATTGTTTTCAATTGTTAAATTGTTGGAAAATATTGTTTCAACTGTTTAGCCTGCACTTTTCCATTATTACTTAAAATGTGAGATACATATTCGTACTTGCTCCCTCCTGACTGGAGACCAACATTTTTAGGTAACATTGAGGATGCTGAGCTATTGTACAATAGCTACTATGACCCATTACTGTACCCTGTGGTGTTGCCAGAGCCCCCCTTGGAGGACGCAGAACCTGAGACCGATGAGCCGACCGCCTAGCTAGTAGTTTTCCTGTTTCTTAGTTTTCGTATTGGAGTTGTTATTTTGAATTCAGCACTTTATTTTAGTTCTTTCATTTCCAGTTGTACTTTTCAATTGTTGAATAAAAAGTTTTAAAATTTTCGTATATTGAGTTGTGACAAATGTGTAGATGCTGTTGTGAATACCTGCATATAGAACAGCTTACTACCGCCGTCTCACAACGGTGCAGGCTGGCATGATCCGGTTCGACCCAATAATTTGGGATCGGGTCGTGACATATTTTTAGTGGTGGCCCATGCGGGTCAGATCAACAACTTAGGAGAGTATATCTAGAAACAGTTAGAACACTAGAACATTAATTTGTCACAACATAGGACCGAAATATATTATAAATAAATATTTTTGTTTGTTATAGACTGGTAGGCTACCTTGCTTATGTTTTGCATCCTAAACCTTATCCAGCATAGGCCGATTGTATGGTGGTCTATTTTACTATCTACTTTACTTTCTAGATTTTATATATCTTTTAGTGTCCCTTGGCTTTCAGAGGTTATTTTTCTCCATATCCTTAACATACTCCAGCATTCCTTAGCATCCATACTCTTTTGTTATTTTAGGATTAGATTTTTTCCAATCTCCTTCTTTGACAAACCTATTTTAAAATTTTCATTAGTTGATCAAATCATACTTCTCTATCTTTATTTAGAATCTAGATCTATTTCACTATTTAGAGTTTCAAATTCTCCTTTAGCAAACTTGGTAAACTTTTATCTATCCAGAGTATTTTTACGACTAGTGAATCCAACCATTTATCTTGACATTATTTTCAATTGACTTTCTTGGGACCAATCCCGAACCAAATTCTTCTGGAACCATAAAGCCCCAAGGTTAATTATTACCAAAAGAATTGGTTCAACTTAGCTTGTTCACGAATCTTCCAAGGGGATTATTTTCCAAAAATAATTCCAATATTGATTGATATTTCCTAAGTTATTCCAAGATCAAGAATATCTTCATTTGTTGACTCCCTCCACTCAACCTGAAACCTTACTCTCTCTAAGAACTTCTTGATCAGTTCAAGACCTAGAAAGCTTCCAAAACTCAATACTTTATTTTTGTTGATTATTACTAGATGATACCCTGTAGAGTTGTAATAAGATATCTTTTGAATTCATAAGAATTTGCTAAATCTTTCCGATATGAATCGACTCTTGATTACACTCTTTTTGGCAGTGTCTTTCACAAAGTCATGTTTCCCTTACAATACGATTTCTGAAAACTTAGAAGATTCTAATCTTAATGAGAATATATGGCGGTACTTATCAAAGAAAAATTGGTGTTAAGATTTGAGAAGAATAAAATTCTGGTAAATCCTTAGATACGTGTTAGTACTCGAGGTAAAAATGACATGAGGAGTAAAATTCTAATCTGAATGAGTTACAGTGATAGGACAAGCGACTTATCGAGAAAATATATTACGGAATGTAAGGCTGAAAAGATATATGGATATTTAGGGATAGAAATCATTTATGGAAAAGACAGGGATGCAGTAACGATCAATTGATTATGTGACTTAGAGGTTGAGAAAAAAAGAGATAAATACAGAGGTGTACTTTAAAAGAATGACATACGGAATAAAAAAAATCTACACATGGTGGGTGGAGCAAGAAAACTCGAGGTACAATTTAATTGAAGACAGCGATTGATGATGAGGAGATGAATCATGGTGTTTGAGTTTCATAAATAAGATTGTAAGTATTATAAGAAAAAAAATGTGTACAGTGAATTGAAACGTACCATCGATGGGTGAAACAAAATATTTGAAACTTGAGGACTACTCAATTGGGGATTGAAAATACAAATCGAAAGACCCAGATGTTATAATAAGAGATCAAAGGATTAAGGGATGCAATAAACTACTCCTGAGGAAAATTTTATTGGCTAAGTGATAACAACAAAATTAGAAGCGCAAGATCGAATAACCGAACTTCCATTTGGTCAAGGATTTTGAATCAAACGTTTAAATCAGGAGATGTCAAAATGTACGTGATGGTGAAAATAGAAGTCTAAAGGAATACAAGATTGATGATGGATTAGACAGTTGCATAAGAATATCATTCACGACCAGTTTAATTTTGGAAGAATATTGGGTTGATTTTCTAGAACATTATTTTCTTTAAGATACCCAATTTTCAGTAACACTATTTCGTATGTATTCGTGACTATACATGACTTTGCTTGACATGACAATTTAACCATTCCTTAGTGTGTCTTTTGCAATTCTTAGACTTTGCAGCACTGTTAGGATCATAGAGATGGAATATTGATAAAGATAGGAAGACATGATGTGTAAGATCATGAATAAGTGAGTTGGTGACCATAGAGTAGTTTGGATAACGAAGTTAAATCATGATTACCACTTGAGGGAGAGGTGGTGCAAGAATCAAAAATTGATGATGAAAAAAAGGGCTAATGATTGTAAAAAAATTGATGACTGAGAAAATGTTTCATAATCGAGGTACCATTTTTTGAGATATAACCAACAGTTGATGATGTCTTTCGTCCCATGACTTTCTGTTAGAATAAGACCCTGTTTTATTACCATTACAGGTGTAGCTAGTAGTATTTAAATAGTCTATAGAATTTCATTACGGGATCAGTATTTGTGAGAAGTTGGATTACAATTAATATTTGGATAAAATACGAATATTGGAAGAAATCTTGATCAATGAATATAAAGTTCGGACACGATTGGAGGGAACTTAAATATTAATCTTTGTTGTTAGATGACAAATTTGGTTTGACAAACTTTTGACAACAAGTTGGAAGAAAATCGCAATTATACGACTCTAAACGGTGACATAACGAAAAAGTTTTAAGTGACATATATTTGGGGAAAGACTTTTGTAACCCAGTTATTGAAAGAGTTGTTGCGACAAATTGATTATAAAGACAAAATATGGGACTATAAATTCATCGATATGCGATAAAAGGGTTACTAATGCTTGATATTGAGTTAAAGGCATGACATCAAGTGGAATGTATCAAGATTATTTTGGAGCGTATATAGCGACGCAATACGAAACTGGATCCTTGTAAATATTAAATTGATCGGTAAGGTGATAAGAGGGTACAAATTGTTGGAGAATAATTATGCGGGTTTAAGTGACTTATTTTTGCACAAGTATTTTGCCGATTTATGATTTGGAAATAAGAGCATGCTAAAAGAAATTTTGCACGATTATTTCGGTGATTAACAATTCAGAAATGGAATCAAACATTAATTGTGGACAATGGCCGTATTTCTAAGGAGGAAAGAATGTTGTTGCATGAATTGACTAAGATAGTTCTTTTATAGCTGACCTAGGGATTGCCAACATTATTAAGAGATAATCAAGGTAGTAATTGTAAAGGTTTGATCATCCCCTAACAGTACCCTTAAATTTCGAGGACGAAATTTTCTAAGGAGGGAAGATTGTAAAACCCGCATTCTTGATTATTGGATTAATGGAATTAGTGTACTTTTGGTTTGAACATCAGATTTTGGTTGCACTATCATAATCTTAGAGTTATTATTATTATTATTATTATTACTATTATTATTATTATTATTATTAGTATTATTATTATTATTTATTAGTCAGATTAGGAAAAATAATATTTTTAAAATGATCATTGGATTTTGCTTGTGGCCCTGTCCCCGATCCCGTGCCCGGAGTCCGACCCCGAGTCCGGACACCGACCCCGAACTCGAACCGGATCTCAGTTCCGAACCCATCCTTATTCTTCCTTTTTAAATTCTGATTATTACATATTAATAAATAAAAAAAATAAAAAAATAAAAGAAAACCTATTACTAAAATCCCCTCTCCACGACTTGGCCTGGTGTCCCCACGACCAGGCCACCCCCTATTCTCTTCCTACTTTCCCTCTCCTCCACACTACTCACCCACTCTTTCCCTTAAAAGAAAACCAGCACCCACCCCTCTCCATCTCACTCTCTTTCCATTAAAACCCATCCAGCAGCTCTCTCCCTTACTTAATTCCCTTATTCCCCAAAGCCCCCTCCCGAGTGCCCTAGCCGACTAGAGCCCCGGTCAACTCCGTCGAACCCGAGCCTCCAGCAGGCGCCCAGCTCCGGCCAACCCGGCGCTGCCCTCCCCCGGCCATCTCCAGCGCCCGCCGGCCGCCTTCCGCGCCAGCCAGACCCCCTGCGTGCCATTCTCGAGTGCCCTAGCCTCCGACCCGAGACTCCCCAGCTGCCAGGTCTACCTGGCGCTTCCAATCCGCGCCCAACTTCGGCGTCCCGCAGCCGTTTTCTCCCCGTCGGCCGCCTCCCGCGCGCTGCCCCCTGTGGCCGCCCGCTCCAGCGCAGCGCCAGCGCCTCCCGCCGACTTCCTCCGGCCGTTTCGTCCGGCCAGACCCCGCCGGTCTCCGTCGCCTCTGTCCCGAGGTCGCGATCTGCCACGTCTTCCCCGACAACCCCCTTCGCGCTGTTCCAGCGCTGCCCCTGTGGCCGTGCTATCCCGATCTGACTTTTCGGGACTCGCTGACCCGTGGCCGCTCTCCCAGCGCTGACCCGCGGGTTCCCGACCCGCTGTTTCGCGGTGCTCTTTGGTGTTTCTGTTCCCGCGTCGCTACCGCGTGGATTATTCTTTCTTAATTACATCTGAGAGCTCTAGCCAAGCAATTGAGGTATAACTTCGTGTCCTCGTGTCCCTTACGTAGATAGTCTGTGATGACACGGTCCCGATCCCGTTTTGGGATTCGGTATTTTGATTATTCTGTTGCTTTGGGTGATACGTAGAGTATCGGTTACGTCGCGACATATTTTGCTATGTTTGGATATATTGCTGTGTTCATTTTTGGCTTGGATATTCATTTTGGGTTGGTGATCCCTGGTTTGGGATATTAAATTATGTTGTGGTTGGCATCCTCCCAGGATTGGGTTGTCCCAATTATAGAGGAAATGATGCCCAAATTTTCAGAAAATATTTTAAAAACGGTTTTCCTATTAAAAACTAGCAATTTGAATAAAACCTATTTTTTCAAAGAAAACCGGGCTTTGCAAAATATTTTATAAATTAGATTTATTGGTTTTTATGGATTTTGTATCACCAGTTAGGCGACGACCATATCGGTCGGATGAGCCTCGGTGAAACGCAAACGCTACAGGATTTCCTGTACGTTGAGGTGTTAGCCAGCAACATGAGATTGCACGACCAAGTCTGAGACTCTTTAATTTTAATTTAAATTATAATTTATTTTTAGAACTGGTACTGCTTTTAGTATTTATGGTGCAGGGCCTCGGCCTACTGTTTGGACCGTTCGCGGCACTCAGAGCTCGCCTTATGTAGCTGCCCTTCCCAGAAAATTTAGAATATATTATTATTATTATTATTTATTTTATTGGAATGGTGATTTTAGATTTTATAAATAATTACTTAGTTAATTAGTACGATAGATGACTTTAGCCATGGCAGTGTTTTAGAGTGCATGGTGACTAGAAATCGTGGCACGAATAGTACAATGGCGTGCTTTGACTAGAGTACTAGCCCTGGTAGGGAAGGCCGAGCCATAGCGATGTCCTAACTAGGAAAACCAGGCCAAGATGCGACTTAACCCTTACCGAAGACTTATTTATTTATTATTTATATTATTGAGTTTTAGGGAACCCGGCTGTACCGAATTAGTCCAGATAGGACCCAAGACAAGCCCAAGCCCATGCAGGTCATACGGCACGTCTAATGACATCCGTATGAATATAATTTGGTATGAGCGTGTTGTATTCCGTTTAATGATTTAATGAATATTCCTAAATATTCGTAATTTAAATATTATAAATATTATTATTATTGATATTCAGTAACTTTTTGTATAATGGGACCTTGTGCATTACGGGATTATTAGACTGTGCAAATGATATATATGCATTATTGATTTATTGCATTTCATTATTATTATTATTTTATTATCGATATTATTGAGGTTATTATTGTATAATATCAATATTAATATTATGGGTTATATTATTTGTCAAATAAATATTATATATATATATATATATATATATATATATATATATATATATATATATATATATATATATATATATATATATACATATATTCGTAATTATGTAAATAGGCCCTACGCTAGGAAGGGATAATAATGAGTTTTATTTAGATTTTAGGGATATTATTGGTATATATATGAATATATAGAAATACCTATATATAAATATATATATACATATGTATGTATAGTTAATAAGAAAAAAAAAAGAAAGCAAAGCAACAGCTCACGAGATATTGGGGGTCCAATATCTCGAGAGACACTTACCAGGCCCAACCCGCGACAGAGTGTCCCAGGCTCCAACTCCGAGCAGCGCTCGGTTACAACCGCACATAAATACAGAGCGAGAGAGAGAGAGAGAGGTACGAGGAAACCCCGAAACCCTAATCCAACACTCCGCCATGCTCCCCTGGGTCTGTGCGCGCCGCCCCACCGTGCTGCCGCTGGCCGGAGAGCCGTCGGCCGGCCAACCGCGCACATGCGCAAATAGAAACAGCAACAGCAGCAGGATCCGATCCCCCTTTTTGCAGGTAAACCACTTTTTCCTCGTGCTACTGATTTTTGTTTCGTTTTCACATATGCAACCACAACCTAACCGTCTAGGAAGCCTAGTAATTAGTGCGGATGGATTTGATCTAGGATCGACGGGAAGTCGATGCGAAGATCGACAAAAATCTGTCCTAAACAGGACATCTAAACCAGTCCAAACACCCATATTGGGAGGCAAATCGCCGCCAAGCCGTAACGATATTTAGAATTCTATGAGAAGGCAGTCCTAGACAACCTATAGCACACTGAAACCCAGTTTACGAAATTTGGTTTCATCGACTACACGTCGAGAAATCGGATTCCAAAGATTAGGAAAAACTGTTTTCAAAATTTTAGAAAATCAATAAAATCTCTCGATACGACGTGCGTCCCGCTAATCCGGGCGACGTGGTCGCGAACCGAAAGCATTGAAAGCTGCGTATCGGCTTCGTGGTCGTGTGGGCTTTGACGGAATTCAAATTGGTCGCGTGTGCGCGACGAATTTGATGCGTATCTGTCGAAATTCCCCGTATCGGCCTCTGTGCAAATTCTGTCATAACTTCGTGCATGCTCGTCAGATCGAGATGAAACTTGCGCCAGCAGGACCGTTTCATTTTTTTGGTCCTGTTTGCCAAGTTTGGTCCGATTCTGAGACATTTGATTGGATCGCCGTTTTGTGGACCCCACGGTCTGACTCAACGGGCGATTTTGTGCACGGCCCGCCGGAATCCAACTCTGGACATACGGTTGATTTCGTATTGGAAAACTGGATCCGTAGACATATAGTTTGATGACTTTAGAGACCGTTGACTCTGGCACGCTTTTCGGTGCAAAGCGGGTCCAACGACGGACACCGTTTTGGCCCAAAATTACCATTTTGCCCCTGTGTCTAGAATTGGACTTAAGGACAGGCAATTCTAGCTATTTTGACTATTATGAGAATATTGGTAATGTTTATTTCAGCATCCGGGGATTGTTGTACGAGTTTTGACTATTGTGGCACACCGAGTAGTTCGGATTGTCGTTTTCATCAGCAAAGGACCACAGGCGAGTACAGTTTATTGTTTGTTTTCAGTATTGATCCTTACTATGCATCAATTTTTAGTTGATAGATATATGATTTCAGTTTTATGTGATTTTGTTCCTTGTTGTGTCGGGAGGTGAAGTTCCAACGATGTGTGATCTGACCTTAGACAGTATAGACAGTGATTTATTATTGCAAAGTAGACAGTGTAGACAGTGATTTATTATTGCACTTATATCTTATAGACCATGTAGACCGTGATTATTATTGCATTTAAACTGTGTAGATCGTGATTATTATTTTATAGACAATGTTTCTTTATTGCAATATTAACTGTAGACCGTGTAAATGTAGACCGTGTAACTTTAGACCGTGTAGGCCGTGTTGCATAATTGTCCCGAGACCGATCACATATCAAAGGTACTTCAGTCAGTTGTGAGTATTTTATTGCATTATATTTTCTGTTCTTATTATTCAGTTTTATTGTCTTTCTTCATTTTATTTTATGAATCATATGTCTAAAGGCTAACCTCTGTTATATAGTCATTTTCATATATTGGAACTGCATTCAGTGAATTATACTCGTTCCATTCCTGACTGAAAACCAATATTTTTCAGGTTAGCCGTGGATTTACTTAGCATGGGAGATACGGGGGTACTTGCAGACGAGAGCCTAGAGACTAGCTAGATAGTGGAGTTGTAATCATTCAAATATTTGTACAAGTTTATATTTTTCTGCAAATGTAAAACTTGTGAATATTGTAAGTTAAATTAATTACGTGAATGAGCATTATTTGTGATTTTGATCTTCATGGCCGTGACAGCGTTCTACCGCCGATACTACGACGTAGGCTGGCTTGGACATGTCTCGTATCCGTTTTAATAAAAAAGGGTGCGGGTCGTGACAAGTTTTTGTGGTAGCCCATGCAGGTCTGTTTTCGCAAATCATGCGAACTCGTGATGGTACTTAAGTTAGTCGTACTATTGTGAGCCTGCGACTAGGAAATGCTCATTCACGAATTAGGAATTAATTTAATTTAAAGAATGACTAGGACTATGAGTCCCTTATACAAGTTTACCGATGGGTAGTCTAGGCCATGCAATTTAGATGAGAAATTATTAACTTGGATAAGTTTGGCAGATCCCCATAGGTACACTATTACCTCTTGATATGACGATATGATCCAATGTGGATAGATTTTTCACTTGGTAAGACAGGGCTTCATAGAGGCAATGATCTAACCATGATACATTGTTGAATCCCTTCTCTTTGCCTCTTAAGATATCATCCTCATATCTTAGTCGAATTGGCTATTTAGTTCCTATTTGCCCTAGGAATTATTATTTTGTATAAATTCTGATTATGTTATCCCCATACGAACCTCGAGTTAGTTTCGATTCAATGTTTTTCCTCAATGATTTGAATGTACATGAAATAGATACTAGAATGTTTGTAATCCTTTTGTCTTCAGTTATTTCGTCCCTGTTAAATCTTTTATTTTAAGGGTTGTGACTGATAGGAAAAATACTTACGCTTTATGTCATAGTCAACTTGTTTGAATCTCTAGAAGCTCAGGAATTTTTGCAGATATAGTTAAAGGAATGTTAGTTAACTCATAATGGCAGGACAACAGCGCACTGTCGTCATTATTTAAATTATGGAGACTATGGACTCACTGCAGCCAGCAGCGCACTGGTAATGCACGACCCCTAGAGTTGAAATTAGTTTAAGAAAATACAGGTTATAGAATATTACTAAAACTATGGCTAGTGGTCCTCTTTGATCGTAGAGTCCCTGGAGTCGAGATAAGGTAGAGTATCTGATAGCATATCACACTTGAATCACAGAACCAAGAGGTTACCATCGCCCGGGTATACGGACAAGGCATAATTCTCGGTAAAATGACTTCAGACATGATTACCAGTTAGGATACTATAGAGGATAGGAAAATGCCCTGTATGTCCAATAAGACCCAAAGCCAATATTAGTGGAAGTTTTGTAAGATGGGTAGCACGTCTCCCGACCTAGCATTTCGTGGTCCTTATGACCTAGTGACGAGATATTGATTGACGCTAATAGGTTTACATAGAATATAGAATTTTGAGGTCCATAACCCATTGGTCGACCAAGGCCTTGGACAAGAAGATAGTAGGAAGACTGTATAAGCAAGAACACCTGGTAAATTTTTGATTCTCACAAAACTAGAACTACTTGTGCCTTCTTTCAAAAATCTTGTATACTTGTAATTTGACTATTTTGACCAATATTGCTATCATAGCCTAGTTTTGCAAGCTTACTCTTTTATCGAGCTTGATTCAAGATATATGTTTATTGGGGACGTCCACTAACATGTTGTCTAATCAGAATCGACGTATTACGGTCTGATCAACCGTAGTGCACCCGGTTCGCTCTTCCTCTGATTAACCTACGTGGATTGAGATGTAGATATCTTTAGGATCTCATCCGCGACAACATTGACAATTCCACTTGAAATATACATCCGCCTTTGAATCTCGTAATTATGTTCAGTAACATCTCCCTTGAACTCTATTATTTTTGTCTTTTACTGATTTGGAAAGACGAGAGCTCATAATTGGTAGAGCTATACAGAGTATCCCCATGGCTATGATAGTTGTATACACAAGTGTAGCTACCATAGGCCAGCCATGTGACTAGAACCTTTCCTTGAGTTACTCGTTCTTCTCTCGACCCCCAAACTGTTATTGGGTCCTTCTAGCCATCTGAACTTGAGAATGATTAGGGTGTTACCCTTAGTCAAAATGCCAACCTAGGAGACTATCTATTCTCAAGAAACCAAATGTCGTGAGCCTTAATTATTTGCCTGAAGCTTGCTTTAACTAGCAATCCTTAATCTTCAACTCAGCCCTTCCTCGGCCAAAGCCCACGGTTTAGACATGAGTTGAATAAACAAGGTAAGGAAAATCATTTACCGTGACTATGGTAGACACTCATCCCGAGATTGGTTCCCAACAAATATTGTCCTAGTTATGTAAATTTCATAATTAAGACCTAACTAGTATTGGAACACCACATCTTAAATACCTGTCATATTATGATCTACCAGTTATCTACAGCAATGCATGACCAATGCAGCCCATACCGCTAGAACCCTTGTGAACATAGTCTGGCAGGCTTGACACATATAGAGATTCACGACTCAGTTGTTAGAAATTCTTTTCTTATGATGTGCCTTAGAGTTGGTTACCCCGCAATAACTCTCGTATACTAGGGATGAGTAGGTCATTCTATTTTATCGACCACGTGTCATTGTACACACTAGTTTCCTATTTATTGAGAAATGATCCTTGAGTCTCAATAGATCCTTGAGTTGACTTATATTTACCGTATTCCGTTATGCCGTACCTTATTCTTTATTAACAAGAGTTGAGGTACAATACCTGGATTTGGAATTCTTCTGACCTTATTATTCTTAAAACTATGTCCTAGCTTCTAAGGTGGGTAGACTGTAAGCCTTCTAAAATTTTTAGGATATACGAGGATTACCGAATGATTAAAATGATTTCCATTTGGGTGATAATTAGTGCCCCGTGGACTCCCACCTTCCCTTTAGATCATTTGGTGTCCCCGTCTGTGACATTAATATTCGGAGCACGAGACCAGCCGATACCTTCCAACAAATTTCATATGCAAGATCTAGACGAGTCCACCTTCATCTAGGTATACCATGTCCCACTCAAACACGTCCCCTTGTACTCTATTTTTTTTATGGTATGACTTTCAGGACAAAAGGGACTAGCTATAATCCTTACCATAATCCCCGTATACTTCCCGACTACGACTAGAGACTCAACTTCGACTCGAAATCTTTCGACCCAATATATGGTTGTGATCGACTCGAAGCCAACTACGCACATGTCACTAGTGTGCCATTCAATTGTGTCTTCTCGTGCTACTTAAACACAAAAGTCACGGAAGGCGCATCTTCAGGGCTTACAGAACCTATTTAACCAATCCGACTGCCCAACTAGCTCAACCACTTGGGTGGAAACTTATTCCAGGTTACCCTAACCTAGTAGAAATAGTTTTATCATTGAGATCTTGTCCAGTCAATATAAATTGAAATCCGAGGTTCATCCAACCAACGATTGATGTCCAATCAGGGAACCAATTAAGATCCAGTAAAACCCATCTATATGTACTACTATTTTTGGACTGTAAGCCAAACTATTTAAAATAGGTCCCTATACCTAATATGAAGTCTCCCCTTAGAATGAGAAGTCACTCGTAACCATTATTCCATCTACCTGGATGTCGTGATACGATCTGGTATTGCATTTATATCTCTTACTCGTGTGTTTAAATAACCACAGAAAAGACCACAATCTTGATTTCTCAAATTTAGTCCTATTTGGGAATGTTGTTTAGAACTTCGAGAACAGAATTTATGTATTGCATGGATTGCAAGCCCCTCTAAGAAATGAAGGGTTCTTCGATTTAGTAAGTGACTAGACTAGAGTAGCCAATCTAGCAAATAGGTCAATGGTTCGTAAACCTTCTTTCTATCCGCATCATTGGAAACTCTCTACCGCCCTAGAATTTCATACTTGCTCCAGATTATTCTTCCTTATCTTCCTGTTCTTCCTATTTCGGAACAATGAAAGGTCATGCTTATTAGAATTTACCAATATCTATTAGCTACTTGTGTAAATTATTGTTTGTTAGATTTTGGATTGTTCGATAAATAGGAGAGGATTATAGTGGCCATAAGCAGTATATATATCTATTGGTAGCAATTTTAGCAATTAGTTGGAAGATTGTAAAGTTTTAGTGACATGAGAATTGAGGGAGTAGTGTGACCAAAGGTGGGTAGAAGTCCTCGAAGTTTCGTAGTTACAAAATGGCTAGGAGGAGGATATAAACTATTTTTGAGGAATTAAAATTCGAGGAGATTAAGGTAATGGTAGTTTTCCTTTGAAATATAAGGAATAACTATGAATTAGAATTTCGAGGACGAAATTATTTTTAAGGTGGGTAGATTTGTAGCTGTCCTTCCCAGAAAATTTTGAATATTTTATTATTATTATTTATTTTATTGGAATGGTGATCTTAGATTTTATAAATAATTACTTAGTTAATTAGTACGATAGATGACTTTAGCCATGACAGAGTTTTGGAGTGCATGGTGACTAGAAATCGTGGCACGGATAGTGCAATGGCGTGCTTTGACTAGAGTACTAGCCCTGGTAGGGAAGGCCGAGCCATAGCGATGTCCTAACTAGGAAAACTAGGCCAAGATGCGACTTAACCCTTACCGAAGACTTATTTATTTATTATTTATATTATTGAGTTTTAGGGAACCCGGCTGTACCGAATTAGTCCAGATAGGACCCAAGACAAGCCCAAGCCCATGTAGGTCATACGGCACGTCCAATGACATCCGTATGGATATAATTTGGTATGAGCGTGTTGTATTCCGTTTAATGATTTAATGAATATTCCTAGATATTCATAATTTAAATATTACAAATATTATTATTATTGATATTCAGTGACTTTTTGTATAATGGGACCTTGTGCATTACGGGATTATTAGACTGTGCAAATGATATATATGCATTATTGATTTATTACATTTTGTCATTATTATTATTATTATTATTTTATTATCGATATTATTGAGGTTATTATTGTATAATATCAATATTAATATTATGGGTTATATTATTTGTCAAATAAATGTTATATATATATATATATATATATATATATATATATATATATATATATATATATTCGTAATTATGTAAATAGGCCCTACGCTAGGAAGGGATAATAATGAGTTTTATGTAGATTTTAGGGATATTATTGGTATATATATGAATATATAGAAATACCTATATATAAATATATACATGTGTATGTATAGCTAATAAGAAGAAAAGAAGAAAGCAAAGCAACAACTCATGAGATATTGGGGGTCCAATATCTCGAGAGACACTTACCAGGCTCAACCCACGACAGAGTGTCCCAGGCTCCAACCGCGAGCAGCGCTCGGTTACAACCGCACACAAATACAGAACGAGAGAGAGAGAGAGGAGAGAGGACGAGAGGAGTAGAGAGAGGAATGAGAGGAGAGAGAGGAGGAGAGAGAGGAGAGTGAGATGAGAGAGAGAGAGGTACGAGAAAACCCCGAAACCCTAATCCAACACTCCGCCATGCTCCCCTGGGTCTGCGTGCGCCGCCCCACCGTATCACCGCTGGCCGGAGAGCCATCGGCCGGCCAACCGCGCACTGGCGCAAATAGAAACAGCAACAGCAGGAGGATTCGATCCCCCTTTTTGCAGGTAAACCACTTTTTCCTCGTGCTACCGATTCTCGTTTCATTTTCACATATGCAACCACAACCTAACCGTCTAGGAAGCCTAGTAATTAGTGCAGATGGATTTGATCTAGGATCGACGGGAAGTCGATGCGAAGATCGACGAAAATCTGTCCTAAACAGGACATCTAAACCAGTCCAAACACCCATATTGGGAGGCAAATCGCCGCCAAGCCGTAACGATATTTAGAATTCTATGAGAAGGCAGTCCTAGACAACCTATAGCACACTGAAACCCAGTTTACAAAATATGGTTTCATCGACTACACGCCGAGAAATCGGATTCCAAAGATTAGGAAAAACTGTTTTCAAAATTTTAGAAAATCAATAAAATCTCTCGTTACGACGTGCGTCCCGCTAATTCGGGCGACATGGTCGTGAACCGAAAGCATCGAAAGCTGCGTATCGGCTTCGTGATCGTGTGGGCTTTGACGGAATTCAAATTGGTCGCGTGTGCGCGACGAATTTGATGCGTATCCGTCAAAATTCCCCGTACCGGGCTCTGTGCAAATTCAGTCATAACTTCGTGCACGCTCGTCAAATCGAGACGAAACTTATGCCAGCAGGACCGTATCGTTTTTCTGGTCATGTATGCCAAGTTTGGTCCGATTTTGAGACAGTTGATTGGATCGCCATTTTGCGGGCCCCACGGTCTGACCCAACGGGCGATTTTGTGTACGGCCCGCCGGAATCCAACTCTGGACATACGATTGGATTCATATCAGAAAACTGGATCCGTAAACATGTAGTTTGACGACTTTAGAGACCGTTGACTCTGGCACGCTTTTCGGTGCAAAGCGGGTCCAACGACGGACACCGTTTTGGCCCGAAATTACCATTTTGCTTCTGTGTCCAGAATTGGACTTAAGGACAGGCAATCCAAACTATTTTGACTATTCTGAGATCATTGGTAATGTTTATTTTAGCATCCGGGGATTGTTGTATGAGTTTTTACTATTGTGGCACACCGAGTAGTTCGGATTGTCGGTTTCATCAGCAAAGGACCACAGGCGAGTACAGTTTATTGTTTGTTTTCAGTATTGATCCTTACTATGCATCATTGTTTAGTCGATAGATATGTGATTTCAGTTTTATGTGATTTTGTTCCTTGTTGTGTCGGGAGGTGAAGTACCAACGATGTGTGATCTGACCTTAGACAGTGTAGACAGTGATTTATTATTGCAAAGTAGACAGTATAGACAATAATTTATTATTGCACTTATATCTTATAGACCGTGATTATTATTGCATTTAAACTGTGTAGATCGTGATTATTATTTTATAGACAGTGTTTCTTTATTGTAATATTAACTGTAGACCGTGTAAATGTAGACCGTGTAACTTTAGACCGTGTAGACCGTGTCGCATAATTATCCCAAGATCGATCACATATCAAAGGTACTTCAGTCAGTTGGTGAGTATTTTATTGCATTTTATTTTCTGTTCTTATTATTCAGTTTTATTGTCTTTCTTTATTTTATTTTATGAATCATATGTCTAAAGGCTAACCTCTGTTATATAGTCATTATCATATATTGGAACTGCATTCACTGAATTGTACTCGTTCCATTCCTGACTGGAAACCAATATTTTTCAGGTTAGCCGTGGATTTACTTAGCATGGGAGATACGGGGGTACTTGCAGACGAGAGCCTAGAGACTAGCTAGATAGTGGAGTTGTAATCATTCAAATATTTGTACAAGTTTATATTTTTCTGCAAATATAAAACTTGTGAATATTGTAAGTTAAATTAATTACGTGAATGAGCATTATTTGTGATTTTGATCTTCATGGCCGTGACAGCGTTCTACCGTCGACACTGCGGCGTAGGCTGGCTTGGACACGTCTCGTATCCGTTTTAATAAAAAAACGGGTGCGGGTCGTGACACCTTAAGATTATTTAATTTATGTAAATAATTTGCAAGGGCATAAGCCCAGTTTTCCTTTATTTCTCTACGACCATGTATTGTGTAGCGTAGCTTTTTATTAATTTTCTGGAATGTTGATTTCGCCGTTAAACGCGTAGAACATAAAATGGATACATATTTTTATAAAGAAAAATTAAATAAGTTTTCTCATAATAAATAATCTAGTAATTTAGTAATTCACCTATTTTCTCATTTAAAAGAAAAAGCCTAGTTTTATATATATATATTTAAAATACAAAGTTTTGCCAAATTAACCTGTAATTGCTATTTTTTTCCAAATAATCAGTAATCGACTTATTTAAATAAAATGATAACGAACGTAGATTGCGACGCTAGATTTTTCGGTCGATTAACTAATAACTTAAAACCTGACTAGGGTCTACTTCTAGAGATTGTAACTAGCACACCTAGAATGGTTTCATTTTGGTTCTAAGTCAAGGTTCTCAACTGTAGAATCTCGGAGACGAACTTGACTTCCTCCTCGGTACCGACATTCCCGATCCAGTCAATTAACAGAGGCAAGTTACGGTTATGTTTTCTAGTATTTTATTTAGTAATTGTCAAGCTGCATGTTTAAACCACATTGCCACACGGAACCCTCTCATAGGGTTCAAATATTGATTGATATTGATTGAGGGGATTGGGGGAATAGTGTAACATTTATGACCAATACCCCCCATATTGCATGATTGTGCGAGCTTACCCCTCTTACACACGGGGATAAGCCGTATCGCATTGCTAGGATGCTATTGTACAACCCAAGCCGGTCATAGACGTTTATACATTCAAATCATATTGTTTTCAATTGTTAAATTGCTGGAAAATATTGTTTCAACTGTTTAGCCTGCACTTTTCCATTATTACTTGAAATGTGAGATACATATTCGTACTTGCTCCCTCCTGACTGGAGACCAACATTTTTAGGTAACATTGAGGATGCTGAGCTATTGTACAATAGCTACTATGACCCATTACTGTACCCTGTGATGTTGCCAGAGCCCCCCTTCGAGGACGCAGAACCTGAGGCCGATGAGCCGACCGCCTAGCTAGTAGTTTTCCTATTTCTTAGTTTTTGTATTGGAGTTGTTATTTTGAATTCAGCACTTTATTTCAGTTCTTTCATTTCCAGTTGTACTTTTCAATTGTTGAATAAAAAGTTTTAAAATTTTCGTATATTGAGTGGTGACAAATTTGTAGATGTTGTTGTGAATACCTGCATATAGAACAGCTTACTGCCGCCGTCTCACAACGGTGCATGCTGGGCATGATCCGGTTCGACCCAATAATTTAGGATCGGGTCGTGACACCCCTCTTCTTTAAAAAAGAAGTCTTTATATAGGCTTGTCCTTCTGTGTGTAAAAAGCACCAACATTGGATCTCTATGCAGGCTGGTAGGATAACTGTCACCCACGTATATAAATTAGCCTCTACGCATGTTAATACGTGTCCCATAATCCAATAAAATAAGGAGAACACGTACACATGTTCTTCGAGAAGTGTGGCATGAAGGGCCACGTTCCCACACAATCAGGATAGACGGTGCGTAAGGAATGTTGTTTAGGCATGTTTGAGCGTAAAATAGCTCAAAGTAAGCTTCCTGCATAAAGCGGCTAAAAATAGCCTTGAGCGTAAAGGCTCAAATAAACTTTACACGCAAAAAGAGTGGATGAGATAACCTTGAGCGTAAAAGCTCAAATAACTCTTATGCGTAAAGAGGAGGCTGTTCCTCGAGCGTAAAGCAGCTTGTTAGAATACTAAAAAACAATCCTGGGTTGGTGTGAAAAATCTTCTTGGCTTCTGTACAACTATTTGTCAGAGAATCAATATGTCAGAACAGTATTTTCGTGCATTTAATGCAGCATGGACAACTCATTCTTCGCGTAGAGAGTAAAACTGTCTTCGCGTAAAGTCTGAATTTAACCCTTGCGTAGAGCTTGAGTTTGACTCAGTTTGACCTTTACGTAAAGTCTGAATTTAACCCTTGCGTAGAACTTGAGTTTGACCCAGTTTGACCTTTGCGTAAAGTCTGAAATAGGCTTCGTGTAGAGTCTGGAAAAGATCTCAACTTCTTTGACTTGGTCTACGAAATTTATTTACGCTTCTACAAGACCCCCTTCAAAGTTTTCAAATTTTCTAATATTTGAAATACTTTGAACAAATGCGTAAATTCTGGGATATCCAACAGTAACCAGCGTAAAATTAGGGATACCCAACAGTCACTTTGAGAATTTGAATCAACTTTGAGTTTTCTATAAATAGAACTCTGTTGGAAGAGAGAGAACTTTACTCATCTCTGTACTGCAAAAGCTCGACAATCCATAGCATATACAACTGTATTGGGCTCTCACGAAAAGCATCTAGCGGAATTGCAGAAATGATTGAAGATCTATCTGCTCCGCCTTAGAAATTTTTGTACCCAATAAAGAATTTTATCTTCTATCATTTTCTTCCTTTTGCTGATGTAACATTTCAAACCATGAAATGAATGAAATGTTTATAAAATAGGTATGAGATAGAAAACAATTATCAGAGGTAATATGGACATGATAAGTCTTCAAAACTCAACAAAGTAGATTATATCTATCCAGAGGTAATGTGGACATGATAGATAATAAATCTTTTTCTTTTTAGAGTGTACAATACTATCAGAGGTAATATGAACATGGTAGATTGCAATGACTCAAAGAAGTAGATTAATATCTATTCAGAGGTAATATGGACATGATAGATTGCAATGACTCAAAGAAGTAGATTAATATCTATTCAGAGGTAATATGGACATGATAGATAATAATGAATCAAAGAAGTAGATTAATATCTATTCAGAGGTAATATGGACATGATAGATAATAAATCTTTTCTAATTGAAATCAGCTGGGAAGAAAGAAAATCAAAATTCTCTTTTGGAGGAATAAATAATCAGCTTAACCAAACCTTGGCAGCTGGGAAATGAAGAAGAAATTCAAACATAATATTTCTTCAAGAATTTACCATTGATCGGCATCATGAGCAAATCTCCATTAGGTTTAAATAACCTATAAGCGCCATTGGAGAATACCGTTTCGACTATATAAGGGCCTTCCCATTTAGCTTGGAACTTGCCTTTACTCTTATGAGTCATAACCATAGGTCTTCGGACAGCTAGAACTAGCTCTCCTACTTTAAATACCCTTTCTTTAACTTTGCGATTGAAAGCTCGAGATATGCGGGCTTGATACAGCTCAATGTGCTGTTGTGCTTGAAGACACTTCTCATCCAAACCTTCAAGTTCCTAGAGTCTTAAGCGGTCATTATTCTCCGTAGTTAGCTCATTAGCAATGGGTATTCTAAGAGATGGTATCTGGATCTCTAGTGGAAGAACAGCTTCACATCCGTAAACAAATAAAAATGGTGTAAAACCAGTTGGAGTTCGGACTGTTGTTCGATAAGCCCATAAATATTCTCCAAGTTTCTCGTTCCAATCACGTTTATTAGAAGAAACAAACTTTTTGAGAAGTTTAATAATTGTTTTGTTGAAAGCTTCTGCTAAACCATTAGCAGCTGGATTGTAAGTTGTAGAAGATAAGTTCTGGATCCGATTCTTGTCACAAAATCGATAATACGCCTGACTGGCAAATTGTGGTCCATTATCATGGATTATCCTTCGGAAAATCCTGAAACGATAAATGATATGGTGTTTGATGAAGTTAACCACATTAGACGTTTTTACTTCATGAGAGGAACTGCTTCCACCCGTTTAGAAAAATAATCAATTATAGTAAGGATAAACCGATGTCCTTTGACAGAAGGGGAATTAATCGGACCAATAATATCCATACCCCAAGCTTCGAAAGGCCAAGAAGATGCCATAGGTGTAGAAATTTAGAAGGTTGATGAATAAAATCAGCATGAATCTGGCATGCTTTACACCGTCTGGCGTAATCTACAGCGTCTGCTATCATAGAAGGCCAATAATAACCTATTCTTCGAATACGGTCCTGTAACTTTGGACCTGGTTGATGTGCACCACAAACTCCATCATGAGCTTCACGAAGTATTTACTTAGCTTCGCTTTTCGTGAGACAATACAGTAAAAGCCTGTCATAAGAACGACGATACAATATGTGCATAGAAGCATCATAGTAAAATCGAAATGATCGTCTTTTGATTAATGCAGCTTCCTTTGGATCTTCAGGTAAAATCCCATAGATCGCATAATCAATAAATGGACTTCTCCAATCCTTTTGCTGAAAATTTGATTCGGTAGCATAACTCTGTTCAATGTACAAATTATTCTTGACACAGAATAGGTCTTGATCCAACAAAGTGATGGTATTTTGTCTTCTGATTGGAATTGCTAAGTCTGCAGCTAAACTAGCAAAAGCGTCAGCTTCCAAATTTTGAGAGCGTGGTACGAATTTAATGAAGAACCCTTTGAATGAAAGAGCTAGTTCGATTACCACTTTATAACAGGGAATGAGGTCGGGATTTTTGACTTCATATGTCCCTCTGACTTGATTGACGATAAGCTGAGAGTCTCCATAGGCTTCCAAGAACTCAATGTCCAATTGTTTTTCTACTTGAAGACCAATTAGCAGAGCGTTATACTCTGCCATATTATTGGAACATGGTTCGTTGAGGGAATAAGCACGGTATATAACTATTTTATCAGGAGAGACCAAGACAATGCCTACTCTGGAGACAATATTGCCTTTGGGTCCAACTCGTGATGCTCCATCAAAGTATAGTTGCCAAATATCATTCTTCACAGTCATGTTGCGTTCTACGACTTCATCTTGAATGTCTTCATATAGCTTAGAAGTTTCAGGTATAGGATGAGCTGCTAAGAAGTCAGCTAACGCTTGAGCCTTCACTGATTTTTGAGGTATGTAGACCATATCATAGGGAGTAAGCAACATTGCCCAGGTAGCTAATCGGGAATTAAGAATACTCGGCTTCTTCATTAATATCCGAATAGGATTTATTCAGGAGATGACATGAATAGTCTATTTCGATACATAATGTCGTATCTTTTGAATGGCAAAAACCAAGGCTAGACATTCTTTTTCCATAAGAGTATACCTGTGTTCAACCCCAACCATCATTCGGCTGAGATAATAAATTGCCTGTTCATGACCTTCACCACTTTTCTGTGCAAGAAGAGCACTAAGGGAATGATATAATGCTCGAACATACAGCAAAAATGGTCTTTCCACTACTGGGGGTACTAAAACTGGTAGATTTGTGAGGTATTACTTGATGTCATTAAATGCTTTTTGGCATGCTTCATTCCAAACAAATGACACACCCTTCTTCAGTAAACGAGAGAAAGGTTGACATCTCCCAAAAAGATTTGATATAAATCTCCTGATATAAGCAATGCGATCCTGAAAGCCACGGAGCTCTTTCAGATTGCGTGGAGGACGTATTTCAAGAATTGCTTTAACTTTATCAGGATCAACATGGATACCTTAAGAAGTAATGAAAAATCCCAAAAATTTGCTACTGGAAACCCCTAAGAAAGACTTAGTGGGGTTCATCTTTAGTTGATGTTGACGCATCAACTCGAATACTGTCTTCAAGTCTTGAATGTGATCATCTTTTGATCGACTTTTGACGGCGATATCATCTACGTAACATTCAACTGTTTTTCACAGATATTCTTGAAAGATGTTGCTCATGGCCCGTTGATATGTAGCACTGGTATTTTTTAAACCAAAAGGCATAATCGTGTAGCAATAAACTCCAAGGGGTGTATAGAAAGCGGTGTGCTTTTCATCTCCTGGATGTATCTTAATCTGGTTGTATCCTGAGAATCCGTCCATGAAAGACATACATTCAAAACCACAAGTATTGTATATCATGACATCGATGATCGGAAGTGGAAATTTGTCTTTTGGACAAGCTGCGTTGAGATCTCGAAAATCTATGCAAACTCAAACTTTTCCATTCTTCTTCATGACAGGAACAATATTGGCAACCCAATCTGAGTGTTGTTCTTCACGGACAAAGCCACATGTGATCAGTTTTTTAACTTCTGCTTCAATTACATCCATCATGTCTGGTCGAAAATGCCTCTGCTGTTGTTTTACAAGTTTGGCATTAGGAAGAATATTGAGTTTATGGGTAGCTACTTTAGGATCCAGACCTGGCATATCCTCATAGCTCCATGCAAAGATATCAATATATTCTTTTATCAGTTTTATCAACTTTTTTTTTCATCTTTGGAAAGGTTTTTTCTGATAAATATTGGCTTTGACGTAGTTTCGTCTCCAACATCAATCTAGATGATTTCATCTTCTGTGGGTGGCTGTCGCAGTTCAAACCGGAGCTCCCACTGAGTATCCATTTGTTGTGCCCAAGGGCCATTTTCAAATAGTTCAGACCCATCATCGGTTTGAACCATATTAACTGAAATGATGTGCTCAGATTCAACATACTGGACTCCTTCTGAATCTGAGGATTGTGAAGAACTGGAAGAAAACTCCTCTTCCATATCTTCCTTAAACATATGGGATGCATCGTATCCCAAACCATGACGAGTTCGTTGATAAAACGGATCACCATATAATGGTAATCGTCTATCTTTGCCCTGATTGAGACCTGACATAGTTTTCAAATCATATCCCATACTCTGGATAATCTTACGGGATTGTTGACTATGTCGGTCAATTTTGATTTTTTTCTTTATCCTTCTCTTCGAGATTATTTGTCTGTATAACAGGAATATTCTTAGCCAAATCAAACGCAATTTGACGCTTATTTTTCTTAGTAGATGGGATCACAAAATAAGATTCTTCATGACGTCTATAAGCCACACAAGCTTGTGATGATGAGGCAACAGGTAGAAAATAAGGAGTAGATGTTAGGAACATCTGAGCATATGGCCCAACATCGATAAGAGGAGGAAAAGAATTCTCTTTGTGATTAATATATACGGTTTCCACTGTATTTATGTCAGTTTTAAGTCGATAACTTTGATTATCAACGGATAAAGTCATTCTTTCAATATATTTGACAGCCATATACTCCAAAAGGAAATCTTCATTAAAATAGGAAAACACAGATTGATCAATATTAACATCATTGACAGACTGGTTACTACGCCTTGGATTAACCATTAATGGACCATCATCCGTCTTGGGCGTAGAATTGCCGAGGTTGATAACTATTGGTTCTGAATCAGTTGGACGAAAAGTACGTCCTTTAACCTTGATCATGAGAGGCTGATCACTAATGTTGGCTTGAACTCGATTTTTGACTGGAATTCTTACAGATTCATCAGACGTAGCTTGAGTTCTTCCTTTAACTTTAATCATCAAAGGTTCATCATTGACAGGTTGGGATCAAATCCTACCCTTAACCTTAATCTTCAAAGGTTGATCTTCTGAGGGCGATTGGTCTTCTGAAAGCGATTGGTCTTCTGAAGGCGATCGATCTTCAGCCATATCGGATATTTCCTTCATATGCTCCTGTGTATAGAGTATTGAATCAAAGAAATAGGCTTCAACATCTTTAAAAGGATTGAGATCTGCAAATTCAGTCTTTACGGTCCCCTGAGAATCCACATACTTGAAGCATTGGTGGAGAGTCGAAGGTACAATGTTATGTTCATGTATCCATAGTCTTCCGAGTAGGATATTATAAGATACATCTGAATTGATAACATAAAAGGTTGCCATGGTTCGAAGATCACCTATTTGAATCTTCAGACGAATTTTTCCCAATGGTTTACTTCTTCCAGAATTGAAACCAACAATTGTCGTACTAGTGTAAGTCAACTCACCAGTAGGAATCCTCAATGGTCGTAACATACTCTGAAGAATAATACTAATGGAAGACCCAGGATCGATGTAAATCCTGTCAACCTCGGTCGAGTCAATATACCCTGTGTAATACAGAGGCCTGTCATGTCGATTATGCTTCAGCAGCATATCCTCTTGTGTGAAATTAATATTAGGAATTGACTCCATCACACTGTGGCATTGGGGACACGACACCAGTGTATTGTCAGAACTTTTGAGCTGGGCTAAGCATGAATCTTCCTGTAGCAAAGCTTCACTCAAAGTTTTTCGACTTTTTTTAGAGAGACGGAGTAACTCAAAGATGGAAAGCCTAGCTGGAGTATTGGCTAATTGGGCTAGAATATCAAAATTATAGGGTGATTTAGACCAGACTTCAGCGGGACGTCAAAACGTACTGCCTTCTGTTTCCCTTTTTCAACCACTAGTGGTTTAGAAGGTCTTGTCTCAGCAGGAATATGAGATGACTGAGTCGGTAGATTTAGAATTTCAGCGACATCATCCACCTCTTTGGAAGTTCCCTCGTAATCTTTGTGGTAGTCCTTTCCAGGTCTTGTACCAGCAAAAGCCTCTTCCCCAGACTCAGAAAAATGAAGTACCATATTACAGGATTTAATCTTTTTTCCCTTAGTCTTCGTTTTACGGGGATTTTTATGAGGAACCACAAATCCTAATCCGATGGAGGATTTCCGACCTTAAATTTGCAAAGGAACTCGCATACCTTTACCATCGTTCAAGTCTTCCGCTTTTTGAAAGTCATAGTCCATCTTTTTCATGAGATATACCGGTTGTTGACTGTATATGCGAATGGGTAGCGGACATTCACAAGACGTTCCAGCAGATAAAGAAGGAACGGAGACCCCTGTAGTCGCAAGGGTGGAAACTTTCAGTGCAAGAGGTAAAATTCCAACAGGAGCTTTCTCATAGACAGCAAAAACTTGTTGTGCCCTATACAAAGGAACACTATTCATTGCTAACCATTGCTGATGAGTAAGCTTTAGTTTGGTAGGAGGAGCCAAACTTGGAGGGCATATGTTCAGACCCCTTTGCCTATCTTCCAAAGGGATGTCATCCCACAGATGATCAGAATCATCATGGTCTGAGGTAACAACATGAGAAATCATATTGCAGGTTTTGACTTTTTGACCTTTCTTGGATTTTAAAATTTTACTTTCATACTCTATTTCAGGTACTAAGTCAGGGTGTACCCACATAATTTCACTATTTTTCAAGGTGAGAGGCAATAGTCCTTTACTTTGATCTCTGACTGGTGAAAGATTCACAATCTTCATTGTCGCCTTCGGAATCGGGACAATCCCATCAGGAACTTGCTGTGGAGGAAGATCTCCAAACTGAAGAGAAATCATGTTAGTCGTGACTGTATGCTCATCATTAGTTAGAGCGATAGCTTTAGCATTTATCAACTCTTGAATCTTTTTCTTCAAGACATAGCAAGCCTTAGTCGGATGATTTATGTACCTATGGTAGATAGAATACTTGGGATTATCAGTTAATTCCACCTCATTAGGTCATTTTGGATCTGGAATATGGAGTTTACCACTCTTTACGAGACATTGGAATATTCCAGGAATGTCACTGTCGTCGAAAGAGTACTCTTCTTTCGGTTTAGAAGACTCCAGATTACCTGGTGTAGTTTTAGATTTTGAAAGGTTCATCACCAGGGTTTCCTTTCCTTTCCTATTGCGATTACCAAAATTGTTACCTGAAGAGGTTTTCTTTCCTTTATCTTTCGAGTCGAAGATCATCCCATGCTCACGAGCCAATCTACCATTGGTCTCAGCTGAAACAGCCGCTATAATAAATGAGGCCCAATCTGTGAATTGAGAGCCTGTAAAAATATCGATAGTTAGTCGTAGATTCATTTTGTATGTATCAATTAATGCTGAATCTGGCATACCAGGAGGAATTTTCAGAGTAGCCTGTCGAAAACGTTCAATAAATGTCCGAGTATCCTCTTTTTCTTTTTGTTTAATCTCAATCAAGGAGGACATATTCATATCCATCCCTCCTTCATAGAAACGAGAGAGAAACATCGCTTTGAACTCGTCAAAAGATGATATGCAATTATCGGGTATACTGTGATACCAATCGTATGCTGTACCCGTCAAACACTCAATAAAAACTCGGGTGAGGAGAGCATCA
The DNA here is from genome assembly GCA_029216955.1 of Iris pallida. Classification (NCBI taxonomy): domain Eukaryota; kingdom Viridiplantae; phylum Streptophyta; class Magnoliopsida; order Asparagales; family Iridaceae; genus Iris; species Iris pallida. Next base: position 1,096,625 of record JANAVB010011596.1, read on the forward strand.
TTCCTCTGCAGATGAACATTCATAATATCAAAATAATTGATATATTGACTTGGAGAAGCCTTTCCATCAAATAATACCATAGATTGTGGCTTGAATTTGGAAGAAAAGGGTACATCATTCCAGTGGGGAGGATAAGGTTGCTTGATCCCCAATTTCTGGAGCTGATCTTTGTGCTTAAGAACTTCAAATTGCGCTTTTAACTCCCGAACTGCTTGAATAGCTTCACTAGTTTGAGGAAGTATATTTGATTGAATAGTGGTTGGATGCACCGTAACCCCCACTGGAGGTGATACATCCTATGAAATGAGAGAGTCAGGAGATACGGAGTTTTGATTGATAAAAGGCACTTGACTCAGATTATTCAAAGGTATGTCAACCCCTTGACTATCTTGAGTTGGCGCAGCTACCTGCACCGGTGTTATCACTGCCGGTTGGACTGCTTGCTGAGTCGTTATCATCTGATGTATATTTTGTAGCATGGCAAGCATATCCTTTAGCGATTGTTCCACCGCAGAAAGACGCTATTCTGTATGAGAAGTAGACGTCTCCTACTCTTCTCCGATAACATAGGATTCGACTTCTCTTGAACATATAGAGGGATTGATGTAGAGATAAGAATCAATTCTTTTAGTTTCTGACTCCAAATACTGGGTACCCCCAGCCTCTGAATCTGAAGAATGCATACTTAAAGATCGTTGAATTCTTGACCGAGTATGTTGATATACTCCTTCAAAAGTGTCAAGGATTCGGTTGAACCATTGTTGACTTGGAGTCCGGGATGAACTGCGTCTTGGATGTCGTCCAATATTGATATGAGATGCCATATTGACGATGCATAGGACAACTCATATTCCTGATCATCAATTTGTTGCTGAGGCACGCTATAATTTAATCGGTCGAAAACTGACCGTTTAGTAGCAGAACAACAATATTTGATCACAATTTGGTGACACTCACAATGATGATTTTCTTGAGGAAGTGTCACAGGAGATTTTCTGTTTTTACGCTTTTGCACAAGTAATTCGCGTAAATCAGAAGAATTGGAAGGTAACATTTTCTTTCTTGCATTTGGGACAGAGAAATGTTTAGTCCCTTGCGTAAAAAGAAGGGTACTAGCTTCATTGGCAGAACAAAGCTGTGCTTTCTTACGTGCCTGGAGTTGTGTGCGTAAATCCTGAGTTGATTTTTATGCACAGAGAACACCATCAGCCATGCGCGTAATCCTAAGATTTGGCACTTCGCGTAAAGCAGCATTAGAGGACTATTGGCGTAAAACATAAGTTTTGCCAAAATTTCTTGTCTCCTTGGATAAACCAAAGGAAGTGTCTGCCATAGTAGCAACAAGAGACTTGTTTTTATGCTGTACGCATGTAGGCAAGTTCACTTTAGATACAAAAGCACCATTATGAATTTTATCTACCATGTCACCGACAGGAGATTTATCTTTACGTGTAGAACGCAAAGCAGGAACATCTGCCACGTCACAGACGAAAGATTTGCCCTTACGCATAGAGCGCAAGACATGAGTGTCTACCACGTCACAAACGGGAGACTGAACTTTACGCACAGAGCGCAACACTGAAGTGAGAACTGCCTCGTCACAAACGAGAGCTGTCACGACCCGCACCCTAGAGTAAGGGCACGAGATGTGGGTACGTCCAGCCTATGCCGCAGTGTCGGCGGTAAAACGCTATCCTAAGTCAATCATCTAACAATATATAAGGTACCTGTACATCATATACACTCCTAATGGAGGTGACATAGCAGAACACAGTCTGAATCACATCTAAAGCAGAATACGATAAGATAGATAGATATATATAAAATCCACAAAGAGATACAACAGATAGAAGTCTAAGTGTCTAAGATATCCCAAATCCAGATAACATCTCAAATCTCAAATACAGTAATCCATAGAGTAAATACAATGAAAAAACATCCTAGACTAAGGGTGTGTCATCCACTGCTAAGGGGTCCTGCTGCTGGTCCAGGTCACAGCAGTCCTCTAGGGTAGTCCCGTAATAGGTTGTACAGAGCGCCTCGTCCTCATCCTCTGTAATATTTTCAATAGGTCCAGTCAGGACAGGAGCGAGCACAATACATCTTAACAAATCATAACTGGTTAGAAAATATAAACATGCTAGAGAGTATGATACATAAAACTGAAGAACAACATGATATAAAGAGAGACTATAAGTAAATAGCTACAATATATAAGAGAACTAATCAGTGCTAGTGATTCAGAGTACAAGATGTACATGTGAGCAGCTGGAGGGTGATTCATGATATACTAAAGAGGTGATTCATGACTATACTACTTTGGAATTATTTACATGTTCAGTTTCTACTCCTCCATCTCCAATCAATACACAAGGATCCAGTCAAGTTACGTTAAGATTCATGACTATACTAATGGCCCATAAAGGGTGATTCAAGAGTGATTCATGAATAGATTTGTGAAGGCTCTATGATTCATGAGAGTACAGAAATCATAAGCTGATACACGAAGATTCATGATAATAGAAGCACGAGATACATGATGTAAGTGAAACACACGAGACATGAGTATCTGATGCTCCCGAGGGGGATAACATCTCATGAAGGGATCCATATAGTACTAATCCGTGCTACCAACGTGTCAGCATCAAGTAAAGTAATCTAAAGCAGGAAATATAATCCTAAACAAGATATGAAATAATCAGAGAATGTACTCGCCTGGTATCCTGAATATCTGAAGAGAATATACTGTCCGAGGAGTGGTGTCTGGCTCCTATAGAATAGTACAAGTTACTACATGTCTAAAATAGTAAAATAGACTGCTACAATGCATCTACATGATGTTTGGGGTCAATCTAGGCTAAAGTCAAACTTTGGTCAACTCTAGTCAACTACACTAGTCAAACTAGGTCAACTAGGTCAAGCCTAACCCAAACAAGTCTCACTAAGCCTAGCCAGCCTATTCTAGCAAGCACACACCATCACAAAGTCATACCAGTCTATCAACACCAATCCACATGCGTATACATACCATATACACAGGCTATAACACATAGGAATTACATAGGCTATGTGACATAGGCTATAGGCCATATGTAGTCCATATCTCACATATTTCACACATATTATATATATATATATATAAATTAATATAAATATCATGCATATATATCAAATTATTATTATCAAGCATATAGATAATATATATATTTACATATAGGTCATTAACATATATATTATATATAGAGAGATAGACATGTGTGTGTGTACCAACTAACATGTGTGTGTGTGTGAATGAGTGATAGAATATGAAATCAGTGATGTGTGTGTGTGTGTGTGTTTATGTGACAGGGCCATAGGTGTGTGTAAGTACAATCTGTGCAATGTGTGAGTGTGTGAGGGTGTGTGAAATGAACATAGTGTTGTGTCAATATGTTTTTAGAATTTAGGCATATGGAGTGTGTGATACTAACATGTGTGTGTGTGTGGCACTAACATTATGTGTGTGTCAAAGAGGGTGAGACAGTACAACAGTTCTAAGGAGATGTTTGAATGAGAAATGTGAATTCTCAGGAAATGTTCTCAGGTATCCCAGTATAACCTATAACAGTCCATACTCAATTCGAAACCCAATTTCCCCATGCCAATATGAAAACTACTATGAGACTAATACTCAGACACATATAGGTAAACTAACATTGCAATAATCATTAGGAAAAATAGTTTACAAATCACATTAAATCCAAGAAATTTACTGTCACTCCCCGTTTTCGGAATACATAAATTTTTGATTTTTTTATGTATATGGTATCTGGCACCTGTATCTTTATTGCATTTATCCTGTATTTGTAACTGGCCATGGCATGTAACAGTATCTCGTCGCGGATTAGTGTGCCATCCTTTGTCCTTGTCTGGTTGTAGGCGTGGTTCACTGTTTCGATGATAAGATTTCTGAACCGTGTTGTGGTTAGGATTTTATTTAATTAATTTAATTAGTTGTATCATGTAGCATTTAACATGTCATTGGTCATGTGGTTAAGAGCATGCTTAAGCTTAGGGTTTCTTTGAGTCAACCCAACCCCTATATATATTCTTTTCCACACTCTCTCTCCTCATTCACTCTTTCATTTATTTTCCTCAAGCAAACTTTTAGGCAAGTACATCTTGCACCAAATGGAGAGATTATTACATTTTCATTTCTTGATTTTTCTTTGATATTATTTGTCTATATTGTTCTTCTCTTTATTCTCTACAAGTTTAGTTCTTAGAGTTTTTGATTTTAATGGCTAGTTTGGTGTAGATCTAAGTTTCTAAAACTAGGGTTCTATGGGTTTTCATGGTTTTGATCTATCAAACTTGGTTATTTTCGAAAACTAATGGTCCTATGTTGTAGGAAATTCAATTCTATCCAATTTTGACCTTTGAAAAGTTAGATTTCGACTTGTTTTGAGAAAGTTATGGCCAAAACAATTTTGGTCAAACTTCTATGTTCATCTGTCCTGGTTTTGGCAGGGACGATGAATAGTGCAGCTGCATAGTGCCGAGCCGCATAAGGATGCTGCATAGTGCCGCATAGTGCTGCATAGTGCCGAGCCGCATGAGGATGCTGCATAGTGTCGTATAGTGCCGAGCCGCATGAGGATGCTGCATAGTGCCACATAGTGCCCAGCCGCATAAGGATGCCGCATAGTGCCGAGCCGCATAAGGATGATGCATAGTGCTGAATAGTGCCGCATAGTGCCTATTTTGGCTGTTTTTGGCTGTTTTATGCCCTATTTGACTGATTTATGGCTAGAATTTCTCCCAACTCCCAACATGAAAGTTGTAGATCTTTGTCTTGGCTTCAAGGACCTTCATGTCTCACTTTAACCTGAATTCATATGTGACTTTTATGTCACGAGGAGTCCGAGTGACTTCCTGACTTGACCATGTTCCTGACCTGATTACCTGTATACGTGCTGGTACATGTTCTAAGGGTGTATTGAGATACAATATTAGTATGCACTGCGGTGTCATTTAATGAGTGCACTGAGGTGTGACTCTACATGCTAAGTGATCATTCGTGTTATATGTCAATACATGTGTACCTTCCAGCACAGTCATGGTAATTGGTCAGTAATAGTATCGTGGTAGGTTGTTTGTTGTTTGAAGCATTACACTAAGCATGGATCTAGATTGAGCCGATGTGGATTCATACTTAGGGTACACGTACTATGGTACGACATATAGGAGGATGACCATGTGACCACGACATGTAATTCCAATATCGAGATAGGGTTAATCTAAGCAACTTAAATTGGTAGAAGCATTGGGAGGGAACAGAATCTCGAGATCGTACGTCACCAGCCGCCCTGGGTCCCGTCCTGGCGCATCGGGTTGGCTGCCTCGGATACTGTATAGTCATCCGCACTAGTGGAGTGCAGTATCTGATTTGTGACTGCCGAGCCAGCTCTTCCTATAGGAGAGCTGGAACCGTTACTGCTTATTCTAGCGCGGTGGCCTTTCGAGGAACCGGTGCATTTCGTGCTTGCTTGTATATAATGGTTTGGCTAGCCCTGCTGGAATGCGATACGATCTGAGGATTCCTATATATTGCATTACTGGGATAATCCAGACAAATCAAAGAAAGCCGTAGGATTGATAGGCCGATTGTAAGCTGACTTGTTTGTGATATGTTCTCTTCTGTTAGCTACCGAGGAACATGGACTATCGTGGTGCGTGGTCCAACCCATGTCCTTGTTTGGTTGTTGGGTTGGGCTATTGTGCTGCGATAGGCTATGGACCGAAGTCGCGATCAGAAGCCATTTTTACCTGCCCACGGTTATAGGATATATCTTATCTCGGCACGATATTGGCACCGTTTGTCCTTGTTTGGTTGTAAGGGTGTCGTATTGTCTCGATGATATGGTATAAGCCTATAACTCGTGAATCATGTCTTATTTAACTCATTGGATTTATCTCACTCTTTTGTGCTCCCTTGTGGTACTTGCTATTCGGGGCCTGACCCCGCTGGTTTTGTTTGGCCAGATCTCGTAGCAGCTCCAGAGGATCCAGCCTTCCACCCGAACAATGGTGCACACCAGGAGTATGGGCGCCAGGGACCATGAGTGGGTTTCTTCTTCACCGCTCTGATATCTTCTATTTTGTACTTGGCGTTTAGCCACCGGCACTTGTTTAGCCGGCAGTTCTGGACACTAGTTTTCTTTACATAATTGTAATTAAATCAGACTGCAGCTGACTATAGTTATGTACTATTGACTCTCGGAACTAGCTCATCATTTTGTATAGCTAGACTCATGAATCATTCTGATGAAGCGTCGGGGACGCCTTACTGCTTTGTCTTATATGATCATTATTTACTGCTTTTTGTTTTGATTGATTGAGACATAGATGCTCTGTGGGACCATAGGAGACCTGATTGTAGCATGCACCCCCTAGTCTCTTGACAGCCACGATCGCCGTATGACGTTTATATACCTCATACGGTGTAACTGGCCTAGTCCGTCTCAGTATTCTGGTACTGGGGCGTGACAAGGTTTTAGTGGTGGCCCATGCAAGGTCTGTTTTTCAGACTTGTGGGGTGTTGCGATTATAGGAGTCTCAATCAAAACATGTTCCCCTTGATCTCCTGATTCGTCTTCTCTTTCTTCCACCTTGATTGCTAACATGATTGTCATCCTCGATTCCTTCCCGTCCTGTCTTTTGATACCTTGTATCCTTTCCTTTAGGGTCACATCATTCTCGGCTATTGGAGGAGCCGGCATGGGAGAGAATCCAGTAGATCAAGGGCCAGTTGGAGATCAGCAAGGGGTAGCCCCTCTACCTGGACAGATTCACATCGATAACGTTACCGAGCATGAGCCAGTTGAGCTACAGAGGCCAGAGGATCCCGTACCTCCAGTGATACCGGTAGTACCAGTAGCACTAGATGCGCCGGTACTGTTGCAGATTATCAGAGGATTATTAGAGACCCAGCAACGCCAGATGGCAGCCCAACAGCAACAACAAACCCGACAGCAAGAACAGAATGTGCTACAGAATCAGGGGTTGCAATTAGCCCTTGAGAGAAGTGTCAGGAATGATTCAGGAGCGTCCGGGAGGTTTTGTCGACTTAACCCGAGATATTTTGACGGCACGGAGGATGCCATCACGGCGGATGCCTGGCTTCAGGATACAGAGGCCATATTGACTGCAGCAAAGGTTCCAGCAGAAGAGAAGGTTGACCAGGTCAGACTTTTACTTCAGGATCTCGCCCGCGATTGGTGGGCATCGGAAGAGGTTGGAATGAGGCGTCTTGTTCCCTGGGATAGCTTCAGTACCCAATTCAAGGCCAAGTACTTTGGCGTGGTAGCGCGATATGAGCTACAGCAGAGGTTTATCAGTCTCAAGCAGGCTGGTAAGACGGTGGATGGTTATGCAGCGGAGTTCTGCAGGTTAAGTAGGTTTGCTCGGATGATGGTGGCGACAGAGCCAGAGAGAGCAATGAGTTTCCAGCAGGGACTTCACCTAGAGATTTTGCAGCTGGTCGAGGGGCACGACTACCAGACATTCGATGCAGTATTGACGGCGGCTCGGAGGCACGAGCTTACTATTCAAAGATTATCAGCAAGGACTGGGGGCCAGAAGAGGTCTCATACGCAGAGTGCTGGGGGAGGAGCAGTACCTCGGACGTCAGCACCAGCTCCTGGCGTTCGAATTCGTGATGCAACACCAGTCACGACAATTGTGACTGCACCAGTTCGACAGCAGCAACAGAGGAACCAGCAGCAGCGTCAGGAAGCACCAGTGGGTTGCACTTACTGTGGTAAGGGAGGGCACACTAGGGATGTGTGTCGTTCAGCTAATGGATTATGCTTGAGGTGTGGCAGTCCAGACCATAGGATTGCCAATTGTCCTATGATGCAGAGGCCAGGAGGGCCAGCTCAACAGTTTTCGGCGTTGCCAGCTCCAGAGGTAGCACCGTATCAAGGGCCAGCACTAGCAGTGAGGCCACTAGCCCAGCGTCCATTACTGACACAAGGTCAGATGTACCGACAAGCACAACATCAAGCAGGACCGCAGAGTCCGCAACAGCAGGGCCATGGAAGGCAGCAGCAGGGAGTCCAGCAGGGGCAGAGGCAAATAGAATTTGGAGTATTAGAGCAGAGGTCGGCTGGAGGCGGTCAGATTGTGGGCAAGTTTTGAGTATTATTCATTATAATTTCTTGAGTTCTATATTTGAAGAGTGAAGGCGACTTTCTTGTCTCACTCATCTGCTCTCGTATCATGTGATACGTGATATTCATCATGTGTCTTGATTACGAGAGTACGTCCTGGGCAGAGTCTCGTTCTTGATTTAGTCATTGGTATCGACTTATCTCAAGCATTGACCCTTGTCCACTTTGGGTGTCAGTGTAGGACCTCGAGGACGAATTCCTACCTGACTTGAGAGGCATATTTTATTCGTATATCTCCGATCACTTTCCTTCTATGGTATGATTATTGTTTGTGCTTTTACTTAATAGTTCTTTCTTTCGTAATCTGTTCATATGTCATGTGTTGTTTGATAATTGTGCTTGCATTATGTCATAAGTGTATTTCGTGATCTGAGAGCGCGCTCGACTAGCCTTATCTAAATTCCGAGGACGGAATTTTTCTAAGGAGGGTAGAGATGTCACTCCTCGTTTTCGGAATACATAAATTTTTGATTTTTTTATGTATATGGTATCTGGCACCTGTATCTTTATTGCATTTATCCTGTATTTGTAACTGGCTATGGCATGGAACAGTATCTCGTCGCGGATTAGTGTGCCACCCCTTGTCCTTGTCTGGTTGTAGGCGTGGTTCACTGTTTCGATGATAAGATTTCTGAACCGTGTTGTGGTTAGGATTTTATTTAATTAATTTAATTAGTTGTATCATGTAGCATTTAACATGTCATTGGTCATGTGGTTAAGAGCATGCTTAAGCTTAGGGTTTCTTTGAGTCAACCCAACCCCTATATATATTCTTTTCCACACCCTCTCTCCTCATTCACTCTTTCATTTATTTTCCTCAAGCAAACTTTTAGGCAAGTACATCTTGCACCAAATGGAGAGATTATTACATTTTCATTTCTTGATTTTTCTTTGATATTATTTGTCTATATTGTTCTTCTCTTCATTCTCTACAAGTTTAGTTCTTGGAGTTTTTGATTTTAATGGCTAGTTTGTTGTAGATCTAAGTTTCTAAAACTAGGGTTCTATGGGTTTTCATGGTTTTGATCTATCAAACTTGGTTATTTTCGAAAACTAATGGTCCTATGTTATAGGGAATTCAATTCTATCCAATTTTGACCTTTGAAAAGTTAGATTTCGACTTGTTTTGAGAAAGTTATGGCCAAAACAATTTTGGTCAAACTTCTATGTTCATCGGTCCTGGTTTTGGCAGGGACGATGAATAGTGCCGCTGCATAGTGCCGAGCTGCATAAGGATGCTGCATAGTGCCGCATAGTGCTGCATAGTGCCGAGCCGCATGAGGATGCTGCATAGTGCCGCATAGTGCCCAGCCGCATAAGGATGCCGCATAGTGCCGAGCCGCATAAGGATGATGCATAGTGCTGAATAGTGCCGCATAGTGCCTATTTTGGCTGTTTTTGGCTGTTTTATGCCCTATTTGACTGATTTATGGCCAGAATTTCTCCCAACTCCCAACATGAAAGTTGTAGATCTTTGTCTTGGCTTTAAGGACCTTCATGTCTCACTTTAACCTGAATTCATATGTGACTTTTATGTCACGAGGAGTCCGAGTGACTTCCTGACTTGACCATGTTCCTGACCTGATTACCTGTATACGTGCTGGTACATGTTCTAAGGGTGTATTGAGATACAATATTAGTATGTACTGCGGTGTCATTTAATGAGTGCACTGAGGTGTGACTCTACATGCTAAGTGATCATTCGTTTTATATGTCAATACATGTGTACCTTCCAACACAGTCATGGTAATTGGTCAGTAATAGTATCGTGGTAGGTTGTTTGTTGTTTGAAGCATTACACTAAGCATGGATCTAGATTGAGCCGATGTGGATTCATACTTAGGGTACACGTACTATGGTACGACATATAGGAGGATGACCATGTGACCATGACATGTAATTCCAATATCGAGATAGGGTTAATCTAAGCAACTTAAATTGGTAGAAGCATTGGGAGGGAACAGAATCTCGAGATCGTACGTCACCAGCCGCCCTGGGTCCCGTCCTGGCGCGTTGGGTTGGCTGCCTCGGATACTGTATAGTCATCCGCACTAGTGGAGTGCAGTATCTGATTTGTGACTGCCGAGCCAGCTCTTCCTATAGGAGAGCTGGAACCGTTACTTCTTATTCTAGCACGGTGGCCTTTCGAGGAACCGGTGCATTTCGTGCTTGCTTGTATATAATGGTTTGGCTAGCCCTGCTGGAATGCGATACGATCTCAGGATTCCTATATATTGCATTACTGGGATAATCCAGACAAATCAAAGAAAGCCGTAGGATTGATTGGCCGATTGTAAGCTGACTTGTTTGTGATATGTTCTCTTCTGTTAGCTACCGAGGAACATGGACTATCGTGGTGCGTGGTCCAACCCATGTCCTTGTTTGGTTGTTGGGTTGGGCTATTGTGCTGCGATAGGCTATGGACCGAAGTCGCGATCAGAAGCCATTTTTACCTGCCCACGGTTATAGGATATATCTTATCTCGGCACGATATTGGCACCGTTTGTCCTTGTTTGGTTGTAAGGGTGTCGTATTGTCTCGATGATATGGTATAAGCCTATAACTCGTGAATCAGGTCTTATTTAACTTATTGGATTTATCTCACTCTTTTGTGCTCCCTTGTGGTACTTGCTATTCGGGGCCTGACCCCGCTGGTTTTGTTTGGCCAGATCTCGTAGCAGCTCCAGAGGATCCAGCCTTCCACCCGAACAATGGTGCACACCAGAAGTATGGGCGCCAGGGACCATGAGTGGGTTTCTTCTTCACCGCTCTGATATCTTCTATTTTGTACTTGGCGTTTAGCCACCGACACTTGTTTAGCCGGCAGTTCTGGACACTAGTTTTCTTTACATAATTGTAATTAAATCAGACTGCAGCTGACTATAGTTATGTACTATTGACTCTCGGAACTAGCTCATAATTTTGTATAGCTAGACTCATGAATCATTCTGATGAAGCGTCGGGGACGCCTTACTGCTTTGTCTTATATGATCATTATTTACTACTTTTTGTTTTGATTGATTGAGACATAGATGCTCTGTGGGACCATAGGAGACCTGATTGTAGCATGCACCCCCTAGTCTCTTGACAGCCACGATCGTCGTATGACGTTTATATACCTCATACGGTGTAGCTGGCCTAGTCCGTCTCAGTATTCTGGTACTGGGGCGTGACAAGGTTTTAGTGGTGGCCCATGCAAGTTCTGTTTTTCAGACTTGTGGGGTGTTCCGATTATAGGAGTCTCAATCAAAACATGTTCCCCTTGATCTCCTGATTCGTCTTCTCTTTCTTCCACCTTGATTGCTAACATGATTGTCATCCTCGATTCCTTCCCGTCCTGTCTTTTGATACCTTGTATCCTTTCCTTTAGGGTCACATCATTCTCGGCTATTGGAGGAGCCGGCATGGGAGAGAATCCAGTAGATCAAGGGCCAGTTGGAGATCAGCAAGGGGTAGCCCCTCTACCTGGACAGATTCACATCGATAACGTTACCGAGCATGAGCCAGTTGAGCTACAGAGGCCAGAGGATCCCGTACCTCCAGTGATACCGGTAGTACCAGTAGCACTAGATGCGCCGGCACTGTTGCAGATTATCAGAGGATTATTAGAGACCCAGCAACGCCAGATGGCAGCCCAACAGCAACAACAAACCCGACAGCAAGAACAGAATGTGCTACAGAATCAGGGGTTGCAATTAGCCCTTGAAAGAAGTGTCAGGAATGATTCAGGAGCGTCCGGGAGGTTTTGTCGACTTAACCCGAGATATTTTGACGGCACGGAGGATGCCATCACAGCGGATGCCTGGCTTCAGGATACAGAGGCCATATTGACTGCAGCAAAGGTTCCAGCAGAAGAGAAGGTTGAGCAGGTCAGACTTTTACTTCAGGATCTCGCCCGCGATTGGTGGGCATCGGAAGAGGTTGGAATGAGGCGTCTTGTTCCCTGGGATAGCTTCAGTACCCAATTCAAGGCTAAGTACTTTGGCGTGGTAGCGCGATATGAGCTACAGCAGAGGTTTATCAGTCTCAAGCAGGCTGGTAAGACGGTGGATGGTTATGCAGCGGAGTTCTGCAGGTTAAGTAGGTTTGCTCGGATGATGGTGGCGACAGAGCCAGAGAGAGCAATGAGGTTCCAGCAGGGACTTCACCTAGAGATTTTGCAGCTGGTCGAGGGGCACGACTACCAGACATTCGATGCAGTATTGACGGTGGCTCGGAGGCACGAGCTTACTATTCAAAGGTTATCAGCAAGGACTGGGGGCCAGAAGAGGTCTCATACGCAGAGTGCTGGGGGAGGAGCAGTACCTCGGACGTCAGCACCAGCTCCTGGCGTTCGAATTCGTGATGCAACACCAGTCACGACAATTGTGACTGCACCAGTTCGACAGTAGCAACAGAGGAACCAGCAGCAGCGTCAGGAAGCACCAGTGGGTTGCACTTACTGTGGTAAGGGAGGGCACACTAGGGATGTGTGTCGTTCAGCTAATGGATTATGCTTGAGGTGTGGCAGTCCAGACCATAGGATTGCCAATTGTCCTATGATGCAGAGGCCAGGAGGGCCAACTCAACAGTTTTCGGCGTTGCCAGCTCCAGAGGTAGCACCGTATCAAGGGCCAGCACTAGCAGTGAGGCCACTAGCCCAGCGTCCATTACTGACACAAGGTCAGATGTACCGACAAGCACAACATCAAGCAGGACCGCAGAGGCCGCAACAGCAGGGCCATGGAAGGCAGCAGCAGGGAGTCCAGCAGGGGCAGAGGTAAATAGAATTTGGAGTATTAGAGCAGAGGTCGGCTGGAGGCGGTCAGATTGTGGGCAAGTTTTGAGTATTATTCATTATAATTTCTTGAGTTCTATATTTGAAGAGTGAAGGCGACTTTCTTGTCTCACTCATCTGCTCTCGTATCATGTGATACGTGATATTCATCATGTGTCTTGATTACGAGAGTACGTCCTGGGCAGAGTCTCGTTCTTGATTTAGTCATTGGTATTGACTTATCTCAAGCATTGACCCTTGTCCACTTTGGGTGTCAGTGTTGGACCTCGAGGACGAATTCCTACCTGACTTGAGAGGCATATTTTATTCGTATATCTCTGATCACTTTCCTTCTATGGTATGATTATTGTTTGTGCTTTTACTTAATAGTTCTTTCTTTCGTAATCTGTTAATATGTCATGTGTTGTTTGATAATTGTGCTTGCATTATGTCATAAGTGTATTTCGTGATCTGAGAGCGCGCTCAACTAGCCTTATCTAAATTCCGAGGACGAAATTTTTCTAAGGAGGGTAGAGATGTCACTCCCAGTTTTCGGAATACATAAATTTTTGATTTTTTTATGTATATAGTATCTGGCACCTGTATCTTTATTGCATTTATCCTGTATTTGTAACTGGCCATGGCATGGAACAGTATCTCGTCGCGGATTAGTGTGCCACCCCTTGTCCTTGTCTGGTTGTAGGCGTGGTTCACTGTTTCGATGATAAGATTTCTGAACCGTGTTGTGGTTAGGATTTTATTTAATTAATTTAATTAGTTGTATCATGTAGCATTTAACATGTCATTGGTCATGTGGTTAAGAGCATGCTTAAGCTTAGGGTTTCTTTGAGTCAACCCAACCCCTATATATATTCTTTTCCACACTCTCTCTCTCCTCATTCACTCTTTCATTTATTTTCCTCAAGCAAACTTTTAGGCAAGTACATCTTGCACCAAATGGAGAGATTATTACATTTTCATTTCTTGATTTTTCTTTGATATTATTTGTCTATATTGTTCTTCTCTTCATTCTCTACAAGTTTAGTTCTTGGAGTTTTTGATTTTAATGGCTAGTTTATTGTAGATCTAAGTTTCTAAAACTAGGGTTCTATGGGTTTTCATGGTTTTGATCTATCAAACTTGATTATTTTCGAAAACTAATGGTCCTATGTTATAGGGAATTCAATTCTATCCAATTTTGACCTTTGAAAAGTTAGATTTCGACTTGTTTTGAGAAAGTTATGGCCAAAACAATTTTGGTCAAACTTCTATGTTCATCTGTCCTGGTTTTGGCAGGGATGATGAATAGTGCCGCTGCATAGTGCCGAGCCGCATAAGGATGCTGCATAGTGCCGCATAGTGCTACATAGTGCCGAGCCGGATGAGGATGCTGCATAGTGCCGCATAGTGCCGAGCCGCATGAGGATACTGCATAGTGCCCAGCCGCATAAGGATGCCGTATAGTGCCGAGCCGCATAAGGATGATGCATAGTGCTGAATAGTGCCGCATAGTGCCTATTTTGGCTGTTTTTGGCTGTTTTATGCCCTATTTGACTGATTTATGGCCAGAATTTCTCCCAACTCCCAACATGAAAGTTGTAGATCTTTGTCTTGGCTTCAAGGACCTTCATGTCTCACTTTAACCTGAATTTATATGTGACTTTTATGTCACGAGGAGTCCGAGTGACTTCCTGACTTGACCATGTTCCTGACCTGATTACCTGTATACGTGCTGGTACATGTTCTAAGGGTGTATTGAGATACAATATTAGTATGCACTGCGGTGTCATTTAATGAGTGCACTGAGGTGTGACTCTACATGCTAAATGATCATTCGTGTTATATGTCAATACATGTGTACCTTCCAGCACAGTCATGGTAATTGGTCAGTAATAGTATCGTGGTATGTTGTTTGTTGTTTGAAGCATTACACTAAGCATGGATCTAGATTGAGCCGATGTGGATTCATACTTAGGGTACACGTACTATGGTACGACATATAGGAGGATGACCATGTGACCACGACATGTAATTCCAATATCGAGATAGGGTTAATCTAAGCAACTTAAATTGGTAGAAGCATTGGGAGGGAACAGAATCTCGAGATCGTACGTCACCAGCCGCCCTGGGTCCCGTCCTGGCGCGTCGGGTTGGCTGCCTCGGATACTGTATAGTCATCCGCACTAGTGGAGTGCAGTATCTGATTTGTGACTGCCGAGCCAGCTCTTCCTATAGGAGAGCTGGAACCGTTACTTCTTATTCTAGCGCGGTGGCCTTTCGAGGAACCGGTGCATTTCGTGCTTGCTTGTATATAATAGTTTGGCTAGCCCTGCTGGAATGCGATACGATCTGAGGATTCCTATATATTGCATTACTGGGATAATCCAGACAAATCAAAGAAAGCCGTAGGATTGATTGGCCGATTGTAAGCTGACTTGTTTGTGATATGTTCTCTTCTGTTAGCTACCGAGGAACATGGACTATCGTGGTGCGTGGTCTAACCCATGTCCTTGTTTGGTTGTTGGGTTGGGCTATTGTGCTGCGATAGGCTATGGACCGAAGTCGCGATCAGAAGCCATTTTTACCTGCCCACGGTTATAGGATATATCTTATCTCGGCACGATATTGGCACCGTTTGTCCTTGTTTGGTTGTAAGGGTGTCGTATTGTCTCGATGATATGGTATAAGCCTATAACTCGTGAATCAGGTCTTATTTAACTCATTGGATTTATCTCACTCTTTTGTGCTCCCTTGTGGTACTTGCTATTCGGGGCCTGACCCCGCTGGTTTTGTTTGGCCAGATCTCGTAGCAGCTCCAGAGGATCCAGCCTTCCACCCGAACAATGGTGCACACCAGGAGTATGGGCGCCAGGGACCATGAGTGGGTTTCTTCTTCACCGCTATGATATCTTCTATTTTGTACTTGGCGTTTAGCCACCGGCACTTGTTTAGCCGGCAGTTCTGGACACTAGTTTTCTTTACATAATTGTAATTAAATCAGACTACAGCTGACTATAGTTATGTACTATTGACTCTCGGAACTAGCTCATCATTTTGTATAGCTAGACTCATGAATCATTCTGATGAAGCGTCAGGGACGCCTTACTGCTTTGTCTTATATGATCATTATTTACTGCCTTTTGTTTTGATTGATTGAGACATAGATGCTCTATGGGACCATAGGAGACCTGATTGTAGCATGCACCCCCTAGTCTCTTGACAGCCACGATCGCCGTATGACGTTTATATACCTCATACGGTGTAGCTAGCCTAGTCCGTCTCAGTATTCTGGTACTGGGGCGTGACATTTACATAGCAGTGAACGTATCAGAAAAATTGGGGAAAATCTCAAATCGAAAGCCAAATTCAACAATAACCCATAATTAAGGGTTGGTAATCGAAGTGTCAAGTGTGTACGTGTCAAACATGGTCTCTGCATCCCACCAAGTGGACACAATCGTGTCCAAGACACTAAAACACACACGAATACTGAAACTGGACACAACATCGTGCGCCTGTTAACAACATTCGTGGACACGACACGACGCGAACTAGGACACGTGCTCGTGTCTGGGGGTTCGCCTAGGATAGGGCTACACCCCAGGTAGCCTGCCACGTGTCCCCATTGTGTCTACGACATATACGAGATCCGTATTCGAGGGCCAACGTACGCGTACGCACGACAGTGCATCCCCCATGCACGTAACCCTGCGTGTCCGACACGACACCATTGGACTCGAGACTTGGGGGTTGACATGTCAATCAGTGCCCCCTCCTCGACGTCAAATCCCAGGCCGCCACGTGCTCTGTGCAGTGAGCATGAGGCCCCGAGCAGCAGAACAGTGCACGCTGTCCTGAACAGCAAGTTCGTGTCCTCATGTGGATACGACACGACTCCAAATTCACAGATCAAGGACACGAATCTAAATACAAGCCCTAGATCTAGGAATTCACTCAAAAATATTTTCAAAAACAGCAAAAAAAGTTGGTTGTGGCATTTCATCAAACATCTAGACTAGGGAATGGATACGTGTCTGATATGGACATGAAATCAAATACAATGGACACCAAACTTTTACTATAGCTAGGGGACACCTAGATCTAGGCTACCATGCAATAAAAACAGAATTAAAATGGAATTAGAAGGGTTTACCTATAGGTTGCAAGGATCAAGAAAAAGCTCCAAATTAAATGATTTTTGTTGCTAGCCAAATCCTCCAAATTGCACAAAGACTAAAATTACTCCTCATGAACAGCAAGTAGAGGTTGATTAGAATCATATGCAAAAGATTTGAGTAAAAAAGAATTAAAAATGGATTTAATAGGAATTTGGGAAGTTGGGGATTTACCTTTCCTTTCAAGAACTTGGTTGAGCACAAAAGAGACAAGAACAAGTGGAAAGGACATTAAATGGAGGGGGGACCCTAGGTTGGCCGGCTACTATGGGTTGGATAGGGTTAGGTCTCAAGTCATGGGCCTATGGGCTAAATTACATAAGTCATGAAATTCAAATCACAAGTCATAAGTCATTTCACCTATTCTTAATTCTTCATATTGAAACTAGTTTCTAATGACTAAAATAAGGTTGACTTAAGTTAGTCTAGGGTCACACCATTACTAACGAAGTCACCATAGTTAGGGTTAGCTTCTAGGTCAGTCTACAAAGTCTTAATTAGTCAAAGTCATAGATATCAATCACCAATTCAAGAAATCAAAGAAATTCAAAAATTTACCAAATAACCAAAATATCCTCAAGCTAAAATGTGGTAGTGAAAAATCTATCCTCCTTAAAATAATTTTGTCCTCGAAATTAAAAGGCGAAACTAAACTGATGAGAAGGATAGACAATCATACCTCAAGGTCCAAAAAGATATGGGTATCGCTCGCACATCTCATCCTCCCTCTCCAAGGTAGACTCTTCTTGAGAATGATACCTCCATGCGACGCAAACCAAGGGTATCACCTGGTTTCTCAGTACCTTCTCTCGACGATCCAGAATCTCTACTGGCTGCTCTGGATAACTGAGAGTAGGTCCCACCTCAATCTCCGAATGGTCAAGTACATGGCTAGGGTCAGCCACATAGCGTCTCAACTGTGATACGTAGAATACTTTGTGGACACCCACTAGTGCAGGTGACAAGTCTAGCCTGTAAGCCACGTCACCGACCCTCCCGCTGATCACGAAAGGTCCGATAAAGTGCGGGCTAAGCTTCCCACCTCTACCAAAACGTATGGTACCACGAGTCGGAGATATCCTCAGAAAAACCATGTCTCCAACCTAATCACAAACAAGGTCTCAAGTTACTAAATAATCAAACATGATCAAACAAACAACCTACTTCTAATCCTATCTCTAATCTGTACCTCAAACTCCAAAGGCCTCTGGTAGCTATCGGCCCAGTGCCGATGTCTGTCCTGCGCCACGCGAAGTCTGTCCCTGATGAGCTTCACCTTCTCGGCTGCGTCAACAACGATCTCAGGTCCCAATAAATCTCGCTCTCCAATATCATCCCAAGATAAGGGTGTACGACATCTACGCCCGTACAGAACCTTTAAAGGTGACATCTCAATGCTGGCCTGATAACTGTTGTTGTAAGCAAACTCCACCAAATATAGGTGATCCTCCCAGGAACCTCCAAAATCCAAGACACACGTCCGCAGCATATCCTCGAGCATCTGAATAGTCCTCTCTGACTGTCCGTCCGTCTGGGGGTGGTATACAGTACTAAACTTGAGCTGAGTGCCCAAACTAGTCTGCAGACTCCTCCAGAAATGGAAAGTAAAGCGACTATCCAGATCTGAGACAATCCTGACCGAAACTCCATGAATCCTGACAATCTGCCGCATGTATATCTCTGCAAGCTGTCACGACCCGCACCCTGATGAGGGACACGAGCACGTGGTTACGTCCAGCCTACGCCGCAGAATCGGCGGTAGAACGCTGTATATAAGGTCCGTAAATACTACGACTAAACAGATAAAGGTACCTATACAGTATATACACTCCGAATAGAGGTGACATAGCAATACAGTCTCAATCACAAAATAAAACTAAGGTAGATAGCACGGAAAGGAAATATGATAGATGAAAGCAGAAAATAAGTTCAAGATCCACACAAACCCAAAGCTATACACAACACCACAGAGTCACAGAATATAATATAAGATACTATAATATGAAAGTACTAGCTGGATCGCAGTCCAGGCAAACCTAACTAAGCTACACTACTCTGGGTGTGCAAAGTCTAGTGGCTCTACTATCAAGCCACGGTCCAGGTCTACTCCATCTAACCCGTCCCCATAATAGGTCGGGCAATCTGCCTCAGAATCATCTGTAATATATCAACGATATCCTGTCAGGAAAATGAGCAAGTACAAACACTAACAGCAGTTCTATATGAATTGACAAATTCTATAAGAGATAATATAAAAAAATACAAGACAAAATCAACAGGAAATATATATCAAGATGTGAGTACTGAATAGGACGACAATATATATATATATATATATATATATATATATATATATATATATATATGATGACTTGGGAACTATTCGGAAGTCGAGTTACAACCCTTAAACCAAACAAGGACCGGGGTTGTAACCCTTCTTCCGAACAGAACTTAGCCTCCTACGATAATAAATATAAAAGGTGCCTTAAATTATTAGTGCGTTATGTGATCGGCTTGGGAAAATATGAACAGGCTTTCCATCTGACCGGCTATGAACAAGTGTACAATGAACAAGTGTACAACAGAGCAGTAAGGCCGGCCACCATGGAAAGTTATAAACAAGTAGGGTAAGGCTTTACCCGTCGTGAGGCGAGGGTATAGCTATGAACAAGTAACAAGTACAAGTGTATAGAACAAGTGGGAATTTTGATCACACAACCACTAATAACTCTCCATCCCCGAATAGTATAAAGGATCCGGACATAACACGTCATGACACGGGATTCAAAAGCAGGTGATCAGTCCACTCCCAAGTCCATATCTATACAAGTACAAGTAACAAGTCGAGTCTTGTACCAATATATCAAATAATCCGAGAACAACATCTCATGACAGGATCCGACATATACTAGTCCGTGAACTATCGTGTCTGGAAATCAAGTAAGACACTACAACTGAATCGGATATAGCAGAGATCAAGACAATGAAAACTATCAGTGAATGTACTCGCCTGTGGTCCTGAGCTGATAAGGTGAACAGATGCTCAGAGTAATCACAGACCTAAAGATGAGATACTATAAGTCAAACAAGGTTTAATAATGAAAGGAAAGCTAATCTAGTTATGATATGCAAGTCTAAGTCAAAACTAGGTCAAACTAAGTCACACCAAGCTTAAACTAGGTCATACTAGGACAACCAAGGTCAAATAATGTCACAGGAAGTCAATCCAAGTCAAACTAGGTCAATCTGGGTCAAGGGTTGACTTACAGTTGACTTTTGGTCAAAAATCAGCTCTGGTCAACACTGAGGCAACCCTGGGTCAAACTAGTCAACTGTTGACTTTCAGTCAACTGGTCAACTCTGGTTTGGTTTCGGTCAATTCTAGTCATTAATAGGCTAAGTTTGACTTTCGGTTGACTTTCGTTGACTTTTGGTCAAAACGGTCAACCGAGGTCAAAACTAGTCTAAGGGCACTAATCCTAACCATTACCAACAAAGAGAACCTATTTCTTGCCATATCTTAAACTATCTAACTCAAAACTTACAATTACCCCATTACCTTAACTTACCTTACCAAGGTAATTTCTATTACCTTGTCCCAATACAATGGTAACCCATCTATACCTTGGAATACTAACATGGGCTTCTTAGGGTAGCTAGACACTAACCTATCTAACTATTACCAACCATAAATTCCGACTATCTTGGACATCAAAACCATCTTTTCTAATATGTTACTTTCCTACACATTACCTTAAGGTAATCTTGAGATATCAAGATACCACATCTAACATAATCCGTTCTTCTAAACCACACTCACTCTCCCTCACAAACATCATCTATCTAACCCCCATCTAACTTAGAATGCTACTTCTAAAATAACTCTCAAAAACTAACTCAAACATCTATCACAAACTCCTAATGTATCTTAACATGACATATAACATAACATGACCAACCTTATTTTCTACCACTAGAAACACTACCCCACTAACCACCTAACACACTAAAAACACTCTCTAACTTAGGGGTTTCATAGTACAAAATGTGGTTGACAAGTGGGGGTAGGCATTTGGGGCTACTAAAAACACTCTCTAACTTAGGGGTTTCATAGTACAAAATGTGGTTGACAAGTGGGGGTAGGCATTTGGGGCTAAGGTGGGTCGAAAGGGGATATTTCGGGACCACAAAAAAACCATCCTGTACTGCTTCTGCTTACTGCTTTTTCCTGCTGCTTTCCTGCTTATTCTCTCACTCTCTAACCATCTATCCACACACACAAATAAATATATATGCAAAAACCACACACACACACACACACACACACACACACACACACACACACACTCACACACACACATATATGTATATATATATATATATATATATATATATATATATATATATATATATATATATATATATATATATATAGACACTCTCAATATAATATATACACATGAAATTTTTTTAAGAACACATTTAAAATAGACACACACACACACACAACTTATATATATATATATATATATATATATATATATATATATATATATATATATATATATATATATATATATATATATATATATATATATATAAGACACAAAAAAAAAAATATATATATATATATATATAAGACACATGAATAAATATGTAAGGACACTCAAGAACAACATTTAAAACATCAAAAATCTGAGATTAAACATTTAATAAATCATTCTAACATAAAAACAAACACAAAGTGTGTCCAAAATTGGGGGTTTCCCACATGGACACAAAACACAACAAAGGACACTCCTATGACCTCCAAATGGACACGAAATGGACACAAATGGAGACACAACCATGGGGGTCATTCCTATGGGTTCAAAATAATTCTATATGCATGTAGGAGTGGATTAGGGGAGAGATTATACCTTCCGGGAGAGAGATTCCAAGAGAAATCTTTCCGACACGACACCGACACGAAGTGGCCTCCAAATGGACACGAACCAAAGCCAAAACCTCCCAAACTTGGCTAGCACCCTCCTTCCATGGAGTAGAAAAGAAATGAAGAAGATTTGGTGGAAGAAAGGATTGATTTGGAGATGAAATCAATGGTGGTTGCTCTCAAATTTGGGAAAGAACAAGAGAGAGAAAATGGATGGATAAAAATAAATGAATAATGCTCATGCCTATCCCTATTGTGGCCGACCATAATGGGCCATGTGTCCCCTTCTAGAAATGTCTAAAAATCCTCCCACTAATCCTATTGATTAAAATTAGAAAAGGGTTTAAGTCGAGGCTATTTTAGTCATGATTAATTCTCTAATCTAACTAAACCCTATCCATAAATAATTTGCCTAACCACAAACTAAAAATAATACCATGTAGGCCATGTCTAACTAATGAATGGGTCACACTAGAGTTAAAACTACCCCGGGTCCTCGATACAAGTCGGATTGAGTTGAAATTCGAACCCGACTCAAATAACCCCAAAATAATATCATAAATAATAAAATAAATTTCAAAAATATTCAAAAATAAAAAATGACAAAAATATCTCTGTTCTTGAAAACTGGGTGTGATAAATCTATCCACCTTAAAAAATTTCGTTCTCGAAATTAAAACAAAGTAATCACAAGAAACACATGCATAAAACAATCTCTCTCAAATACTTCCAAAAAAAAATTTTAGCAAATAAAAATCTCTTAAGGCACAACAACCCTTGCAAATAAAAACTGTTACGTGTCCGACACGGACACGAAACTAACACAAAATCACACCAATCAAAAGTCAAATAAACAATCACCAATGCTATTAAATATCAAAATAAATCAGAGAGGTCCAATGACCAAAATACCCTTGGGCCAGAAATGACACTGAAAACATCCTAATCATGGTTAGGCTCTAGGTCAAACAGTCCATAGGGTTTCACTAGCAAAACCTCAAAATCACAAGTCATGGCTTAAAAATTTAAAATGATTAAAATTTCCAAAATCAAAGCATGAATTAAATGACAATAATTAAATGACTAAAATTATAAAATTTAAAATTACCCTTAATTAGAAACTACAAGTCTATCCACCTTAAAAGAATTCATCCTCAAAAATTAAAACAAAATAAGCACAGAAAAATTATGCAGTTCGATAATCGTATGCGTCTGTCCAAAATCATGATACTCAGAATCTCCATCATGCTAGTGAGCAAGGCTACGATAATCACAGAGTCCTCGACTAAGGTACATACCTCTAGAATTATGGTATTTAAAATTTTTGCATTGCCGCATGCTTGGCAGCGAAAATCTTAAATTCCCACCCCGAGAAATACGTACATAATCCGACTACATGTCCTCATGATGCCTGCTAGCATGACCCTAGAGGATTCTAAAATCTCATAATCAAGGCGACCTAGCCCATACGACTTATCTCAGAAGAATATCACATCACAAGAACAAAATTTTATCAAACGATCAAGGAACAGATGGGATCGAATTTCAAGACAGTTTGTAAGGAGGCAAATGCGGAAATGAGATCGAAAGATTGGAACCTGCAATCTGCCCTGCTACAGCCAGAGTGCCCTCATCTGTCATGGCGAAAGCAAGCCCCTGCTGGCCTCCTCTAGCCTGCTGCACTCTGTCCTGGCCTGCCTGTCTGGCTGCACGGGCAGCACAGTTCTTCATCTGGTGATCTGGAGCTCCACAGAATAAATAAACTCCCAGCCTCATCCTACAAACCTCCCGGGTGTGCCCCATCTTCTTGCAGAAGGCACACTGGATGGCCTGTCTCTGGTCCTGTCCCTTGTGCTGCTGGGCACGTGCTGGTGTCTGCTGAAACTGTAACTGAGACTGCTGCTGAAACTGCCTCTGCTGGAAATGATGGCGCTTTGCCGGCCCCGCACTCAAGCTCGCTCCTAGAACATCGCTGCCCCTCTTCGGCTTGAGGCCGAAATCCTCCTCTGCGATCTGCGCCTCCATCAGAATCTGCTCGAATATCGTATCGCGTCACCCGGAAGTACGAGTGCGAACTGCATGGATAAGACCCCTCCGGAACTTACGGGCCTTGTACCCTTCATCCTGGATCAGACCTGGTTCAAACCTACTCAGGCGGAAGAACTCCGCTGCATACTCGTCTACCGACGAGTTCTCTTACACCAACCTGATGAACTGCCCCTCTAAAGCTGTCAAGGCCACATCTGGGTAGAACTTCTCCTTAAAGAGCCTCCTGAAGCTCTCCCAAGTCAAACCCCTCACTGACGTACGAGGATCTGTGTGAAACCAAGTCAGCGCTATATCGAAAAACTGGCTCGCTGCAAACGTCACCCAAAGCCCTTTCGGACCTCTGATAACTCTAGGCTCCACTGGACATCCTCCAACCAGTCATCCGCGTATAGGATACCCTCGGTACCCTTGAACTCCCTCGGGTTCATCTTCCTGAAATCTAGGTGTGTGCCAGGCCTCCCCTGACCCTGCTGCTGAACGGGGGCACCCTGAACTTTACCCGGTGCATCTCTCTCTACTGCTGCCATCGCCAGCTGATGGGAGTTCTCCATGATCTTTCGTAACACCTCTGTCTGTGCGCTCTGGGTCTGCAACATCTGCTGCAGAAGGGCCATCATCTTCTGAGTATCAGTCGGTAGCGGAGGCGGCGGTAAAAGTGTATCAGGAATGACTATGGACGGTCCCGCTGCTGGGGGTGGAAGACCTCCTGGAACCGTCGCTGCTACTCCCGCCTGAGGGACAGGAACTGAGGTGGCAGCTTCCTCAACTGCAGCTCCCGCAGCCGGAGGTGGAAGTCCTACTGGATCGAACCTCTCTGGAACTGCACTAGGCCCTTCTGCCTGAGAACGAGTTACTGTCATCCTGAAGACGAATTGAACCCAAGAGATCAATATGGCACAGGATAAGATATTATGAAAGGAGGACAATTGAATTCAAATGCAAGAAGAGTTGTCATGGTAATCAAAAGATCAGAATTTTCCTAAAATGTGATTGAGTAACTCCTATCATATCCTAGATCCTACGTCCTAGTCGCAGGCTCGTAATTAGTACTCTAAGTCGAGCACCATTATAAGATCGCACTAATTACGACACTGACCTGCATGGGCCACCACAAAAATGTGTCACGACCCACACCCTGATGAGGGGCACGAGCACGTGGTTACGTCCAGCCTATACCGCAGAATCGGCGGTAGAACGCTGTATATAAGGTCCGTAAATACTACGACTAAACAGATAAAGGTACCTGTACAGTATATACACTCCGAATGGAGGTGACATAGCAATACAATCTCAATCACAAAATAAAACTAAGGTAGATAGCACGGAAAGAAAATATGATAGATGAAAGCAGGAAATAAGTTCAAGATCCACACAAGCCCAAAGCTATACACAACACCACAGAGTCACAGAATATAATATAAGATACTACAATATGAAAGTACTAGCTGGATCGCAGTCCAGGTAAACCTAACTAAGCTATACTACTCTGGGTGTGCAAAGTCTAGTGGCTCTACTATCAAGCTACGGTCCAGGTCTACTCCATCTAACCCGTGCCCATAATAGGTCGGGCAATCTGCCTCAGAATCATTTGTAATATATCAACGGTATCCTGTCAGGAAATTGAGCAAGTACAAACACTAACAGCAGTTCCATATGAATTAACAAATTCTATAAGAGACAGTATAATGAAATACAAGACAAAATCAACAGAAAATATATATCAAGATGTGAGTACTGAATAGGACGACAATATATATATATAGGATGACTTGGGAACTATTCGAAAGCCGCGTTACAACCCTTAAACCAAATAAGGACCGGGGTTGTAACCCTTCTCCCGAACAGAACTTAGCCTCCTACGATAATAAATATAAAAGGTGCCTTGAATTATTAGTGCGTTATGTGATCGGCTTGGGAAAATATGAACATGCTTTCCATCTGACCGGCTATGAACAAGTGTACAATGAACAAGTGTACAACAGAGCAGTAAGGCCGGCCACCATAGAAAGTTATGAACAAGTAGGGTAAGGCTTTACCCGTCGTGAGGCGAGGGTATAGCTATGAACAAGTAACAAGTACAAGTGTATAGAACAAGTAGGAATTTTGATCACACAACCACTAATAACTCCCCATCCCCGAATAGTATAAAGGATCCGGACATAACACGTCATGACACGGGATTCAAAAGCAGGTGATCAGCCCACTCCCAAGTCCATGTCTATAAAAGTACAAGTAATAAGTCGAGTCGTGTACCAATATACCAAGTAATCCGGGAACAACATCTCATGACAGGATCCGACATATACTAGTCCGTGAACTATCGTGTCTGGAAATCAAGTAAGACACTACAACTGAATCGGATATAGCAGATATCAAGACAATAAAAACTATCAGTGAATGTACTCGCCTGTGGTCCTGAGCCGATAAGGTGAACAGGTGCTCAGAGTAATCACAGACCTAAAGATGAGATACTATAAGTCAAACAGGGTTTAATAATGAAAGGAAAGCTAATCTAGTCATGATATGAAAGTCTAAGTCAAAACTAGGTCAAACAAAGTCACACCAAGCTTAAACTAGGTCATACTAGGACAACCAAGGTTAAACAGGGTCACAGGAAGTCAATACAAGTCAAATTAGGTCAATCTGGGTCAAGGGTTGACTTATAGTTGACTTTTGGTTAAAAAGTCAACTCTGGTCAGCTCTAGTCAATACTGAGTCAACCCTGGGTCAAACTAGTCAAATGTTGACTAACTGTTGCCTTTCAGTCAACTGGTCAACTCTAGTTTGGTTTGGGTCAATTCTAGTCATTAATAGGCTTAATTTGACTTTCGGTTGACTTTCGTTGACTTTTAGTCAAAACGGTCAACCGAGGTCAAAACTAGTCTAAGGGCACTAATCCTAACCATTACCAACCAAGAGAACCTATTTCTAGCCATATCTTTGTTTGCTATTGATTATAAAAGGACAGAACAATTATATCGGAGGACTGAACTTTAACTCACAACACAAACTCGCTCGTACAAAGAAAGCCTAGGAACGAAAACCTAGGTACAGTAATCTAAGTACAATTGTTTATTTTTGATTCTGGGGGGTGACGATAGAGGCTCGGGAAAGCGACGACAGCTCTGCCTTACTCCTTGGACGATCGGACGCAGCCTTGGCTCTGATGAAGAAAAGCTCTCGAAATGTGCGAAGAAGAATCCTCTGTGCTCTCTGGATGTCTTTGGGGCTCTTTCTCTATGTGTGTGGAGAAAAGTCCTTTCTGCGTGGAGAGAAAAAGTCCTTCTGCAAGGGAATAGCACCTTGCTATTTATAAGAATGGGGGTGTCATCATTAGGGTTTACAATGATTGTCTCCTTTGAAAAGTCGGCGGCTTAGGAGTCCACCAATCTGGGCCGTTCATCCTGAATATAATAGATTTGAACAATTAATGTGATTGCATCAAATCTCCGTAGGCAATAAATATTGATTGCTGTGAATATTCGTAACTTGTGATGGCCTGCAACGTGTCCAATTTGCTTGATTTGATTTGATCCGGGCCATTATGGCGATTGCAACAAATTTGATTTTATTATGATTTGTTAGTAGCCATAATTCCCAGGAGGATGAGACTGCCACGTGTCTCGATTATCATGAAGAGTGCCACGTGTCTCGACTGGGTCGTCTTTGGCAGAGCCGTATATGAGTGGTCAGACGCATGAGGATGGGCAGCCGCATGAGGATAGGCAGCCGCATGACGATGGACAGCCGCATGAAGTGGGCGGCCGCATGAAGATGGGCGGCCGCATGAAGTCGGGCAGCCGCATGAAGCGGGCGGCCGCATGGGGACAGGCAGCCGCATGCAGTGGGCGGCCGCATGAAGTGGGCGGCCGCATAAATGCCGCAGCCGCATGAAGTGACCTCGGGACTTGGTGGATCTTTGCCAGCTGTAGGAGGATTTTCTCCTCTTCCCTAGGAATCACGCCATCATGTCAGAGTCATTATTACGTCTTTATGTCAGAGCTGTCATAGCTGTCATTCAGAGCAGCCGTCAGGGCATTAAATGCAGCGAAATGTGGAGAATAGCTGTTGAAGGCCACGTGACTTCTTTCTGGGCGGCGGGCCGCATGGACCCTTGAGCCGTATGGACTCTTGAGCCGTATTGACTCCTGAGCCGCATGGAGATCCTAAGCCGTATGGGTGTTTCTTTGTTCTTTTCTATGTTTCTACAAGACCCCCTTCAAAGTTTTTAATTTGTAAAATTGAAATACTTTGAATAAGAAGCATGGTCATGTGGATATTCTTCGGGCCGCATAGATGTTCAGGCCGCATGGCCATCTGAGCCGTATGTGCTTTATAGCCGCATGGGCTGTCTGGCCGCATAGGCTCCTTGTCACGTCTTCATGCCACATGCGCAAATCTTTGCATTGATTGCCTTTGATTTGTTGTTAGCTTTGAAGCCGCTTTTTGGGGCAAGATCCTAAGGGTCAGATTTGCCTCGATGACCGAAGCGTCAGTTTTTTAGACGGTGTACGAATCGAAGCGTCCGTTGGTTTATGACCCCCCCGTCCGGCGATAAATAGGATCCCAAGGATCCCTTTACTTTCTCTTTTACTCAACCCTTTGCTGCCGTCCTTTTCTTCTTTTTCTTCTTTCGACGCTCGGCAATGGCTCCTAAAGCTTCCAAGGCCCCCTCTGTCGCGGCGAAAGGTAAGAAAACGACGACTTCCTCGTCAGCTGCAGCGCCTGTAGTCCACCCTGACGTCCGCCCCGCCCTTAATGGTAAGGATTGGGTGGGATATTGGATATTTTGAACTCTGACGATAACGGCTCTGTTGCATATTTTATGCACAAGCCTTCGTCCTTCACCTTTATTTGAACTGCTCGAGTTCAACATGATGAAGCTGCGTATGTTGCATGGGCCGCATGACCTTCTCATATCTGAGCTTTGTTAAAATTGAACCGCATACGGGCCCTTCCAGTCAGAGCCGTACGACTTCTGTTTTAAAACTGATCCACCTAAGTACTCATCCGCCTGAAGCTCTTTAAGATATTTTTCGGCCGTTTCCTGACTTTGTCTCTTCGATTTTTGTAGTATCCATGTCACAGACTGAGATCGTTGTGAAGGAGGAAACGCTACCTCCTTTTATCAAACAAGAGTCATCATTTTTCAAGGAGGAAGTGATATCGAAAATAAAGGAACCAGAAGAAGAGCTGGCGCCCATCGGGGAGGGAGGCACTCCCAAAATTGAAGCTGTTGTGAAGGAAGAGCCCCAGTCTGAGGGTAGTAGTGCCGGGAGTCCTGACCCTCCTGCCCTGGACGAGAATCTGGATCAACTACATCCTTCATATGCGAAATGGTTGAGGGAATGGTATATGCGTCGCCACAACTAAGACCCGTGGTTTTCGTAAATGTCTGTATTCTGTCTTGATGTTTCTGTCTGTCTCTAGCTGTAGTTCATGTCTTGCTTCATAAATGTAATTGTTTTCTTCCTGTCTGAATGAAGAGATGGAGAATCTTTTTTGGTTTGCTCATGATATGTCATTATGTAATTGATTCGTTTTATTCTTTGCTCGTAGTATTCTTCTTGCCGGGAGACTTTTTTGTGGTCCTATTATCCTTGGCATACCTTGGTTTTAGGTACGGATAATAAGTCGAGGGAAAACCAATATACTTACTCAGAGGTAATGAGGACGTGGAAAGTATGGGGGTTTCTTCGATGGAGCCTTCCTACTCAGAGGTAATGAGGATGTGGCAGGAGTGGGCTCCATGAAGGGGACATAGAACGACTCAGAGGTAATGAGGACGTGGAAGTTCTATGTAGGGGGTGATTTGTTTTTGGCGGAAGAGAAACAACTCAGAGGTAGCATCGACTTGGTTGTTTCGGAAAATTTGTGGATCTGTTACCCTTTTTGTGTACTGAAAGTACAGGAAATTAGATCATGAGGAGGACGCTTCTTTAGGAAGGAAGTTCAGAGGTATGATCATACATGACTTACTACCTGGGAGAAGCGACATGATTTTGATTTGGAGTGACCAGAGTGTAAGTTCAGCGGTACCAGCGGGTACATAACTCGCAATCTGGAAAATAATGGGGGTTGGAGTGTAAGTTCAGCGGTACCAGGGAGGGTACATAACTCACAATCTGGAAGATAGTTGGAGTCAAAGTATAAGTTCAGCGGTACCAGGAGGGTACATAACTCATAATCTGGAAGATAGTTGGAGTCAAAGTGCAAGTTCAGCGGTACCAGGAGGGTACATAACTCATAATCTGGAAGATAGTTGGAGTCAAAGTGTAAGTTCAGCGGTACCAGGAGGGTACATAACTCACGATCTGGAAGATAGTTGGTGGTGGAGTGTGAGTTCAGCGGTACCAGAAGGGTACATAACTCACAATCTGGAAGATATTTAGGGTTAGAATATAAATTCAGTGGTACTAGAAGGATACGTAACTCACAATCTGAGAAATATGGAGGGTGTCATTTAGACATAATACTTCTTTAGGAACTTGCCATTGACGGGCAACATGAGCAAGTCTCCATTTTGCTTTACGAGGCGATAAGCTCCGTTGAAGAATATAGCCTCGATGATGAATGTGCCTTCCCACTTTGGCTGGAATTTGCCGGCGGTCTTGTGAGTCATTACCATCGGCCTTCGAACTGCCAAAACGAGATCACCCACTTGGAATGTTCTGATTTTAACCTTCTTGTTGAAAGCCCCAGAGATGCGCGCTTGATAGAGCTCGATTCGTTGTTGAGCTAATAGACGCTTCTCGTCTAAAGCCTCCAACTCCTGTAGTCGGCGATGGTAATTATCATCCGTCGTCAATCGATATGAGAGGGCGACACGAAGTGAGGGAATTTGGATCTCTAGGGGGAGAACTGCCTCGCTGCTGTACACCAGGGAGAACGGTGTGTTCCCGGTGGCCGTCCGGACTGTAGTACGTTAAGCCCATAAGCATTCGCCAAGCTTCTCGTTCCAATCGCATTTGTTGGAAGATACGAACTTCTTGAGCAGCTTGATTATAGTTTTATTGAACGCTTCTGCCAACCCATTCGCTGCTGGATTGTATGGTGTTGAAGCGATATTCTGGATTCGGTGTTTGTCGCAGAAACGGTAGAAGGCGTGGCTTGCGAACTGCGGACCGTTATCGTGGATGATCCTTCGGGGCAATCCGAAGCGATAGATGATGTGATGCTTAAGGAAGCTGACCACGTTCGATGTCTTTACTTCTGCAAGTGGGACAGCTTCCGCCCATTTGGAGAAGTAATCTGTGATTGCGAGTATGAATCGGTGTCCTCTGGATGAAGGTGGGGTGATAGGACCAATGATATCCATTCCCCATGCCTCGAACGGCCAGGATGCCACTGTCGGGTGTAGGAACTCGGAAGGTTGATGGATGAAATCTGCATAGACTTGACAGGCTTTGCACTTTCTTGCGTAGTCTATCGCATCCACTACCATCATGGGCCAGTAGTAGCCCATTCGGCGAAGGCGATCTTGTAATTTTGGACCAGGCTGATGGGCCTCGCAGACGCCGTTATGTGCTTCGTGTATGGCTTCCTCGGCTTCTGTATTCGACAGACACCGAAGTAGTAGTCCATCGTAGGACTGCCGATACAGCATCTTCGTCTCTGTATCGTAGAAGAATCTGAGAGAACGTCTTCTGGTGGAAGTGGCTTCCTTCGGGTTCTCTGGCAGAATGTCGTAGATAGCGGAGTCAATGAACGGTTGTCTCCAGTCTGGTGCTTCGTCGACCGTGAGAGCAGAGTAGCTCTCAACATATTGAACGCTGTTTCTGGGACAGAACAACTCACGGCCTATGATGTCAACCAAGTGGTGAGCATGGTTTGGAACTGCTAGGGAAGCGGCAAGGCCTGCTAGGGCATCGGCTTCAATGTTCTGGAGCCTGGGAACGTGTTCTATGAAGAATCCTTCCAAGGACGAGATGATGTCAATTGCTATTTGGTGATAGGGGATCATGTCTTCGTGACGAACTTCGTATGAACCCCGGATCTGATTGACGATTAGCTGCGAATCGCCATATGCTTCGAGGTGTTCTACCCCCAGTTCTTTTGCGAGTCGGAGGCCGATAACCAGGGCATTGTACTCGGCTACATTGTTTGAGCAGGGTTCCGTGAGGGAGTATGCCCGATTGATCACTAGTCCGGAAGGGGAAATCAGCACCACTCCGACCCCAGCGACGACGTTGCCCTTGGGTCCGGTCCTTGAAGCGCCGTCGAAGAACATTCGCCAGATGGTATCATTGGAGACCACATTTGAATTGGCGACCTCGTCCGGGATTTTTTCGTATATTTCAGTTGACTCCGAACCTGGATGGGCTGCTAAGAAGTCTGCCAGAGCTTGACCTTTAACAGCCTTTTGTGGGACGAAGATCATGTGGTAAGGAGACAATAATATCGCCCAGGTAGCGAGGCGAGAGCTGAGTGCGCCTGGTTTGGTCATGTGGACCCTGAGCGGGTTGACTCGTGATATCACGTGGATGGTTTGTCCTGTAATGTACTGTCGCATCTTCTGGATAGCGAACACCAAAGCGAGACATTCATTTTCCACGGTGGTGTATCTGTGTTCAGGCCCTATCATCGTTCGGCTGAGGTAATAGATGGCCTGCTCATGCCCTGCATCATTGTTCTGTGCTAGTAGAGCACCAAGGGAATGCTCCATTGCTCGCACGTAAAGCAAGAACGGCTTTCCAGCGACCTGGGCCACCAGAACTGGAGGACTCGATAAATATTCCTTGATGCTGTCAAATGCGCGTTGGCACTCTTCGTCCTATACGAATGAGACGCCCTTCTTCATGAGGTGGGTGAATGGTTGACATCGCCCAGAAAGGTTGGAGATGAATCTTCTGATGTAGGCCAGCCTTCCTTGAAGGCCTCGGAGTTCACGGAAATTTTTCGGGGGACCCATCTCCATGATTTCCTTTGTCTTCTCCGGATCTATATGAATTCCCTTGGCAGTAATGATGAAACCCAGGAATTTCCTGCTAGATACGCCCATAAAGGATTTAGTAGGATTCATTTTCAGGTTGTGTGCTTTCATTAGGTCGAAGACCATCCTCAGATCCTGTAGATGGTCTTCCTTAGAGCGGCTTTTGACAGCGATGTCATCAACATAGTTGTAGGAGCGTAAAAAGTTCTTCAAAGAAAGAGTTAAAGAGATGGATCATTTCATTCATAAGTGATCTGTTTTTACGCCAGGCAGAGCGGTTAATCTCTTTACGCCCAAGACAAGGCTAATCGCTTTACGCCTAAGCAGGCTGATCACTTTACGCTCGGGTCTACACCCATGGTTTTACGCTCAGGACAAGCTAGCCACTTCTACGCTGGACAAAGCTGTCAAGTCTCGCATTTAATGCAAACTCTGACATGGAGATATTAATGATGGCATATATCACAGAATTCAAAGGGATTTGTTGTTACACAGAGACCAATGTTGTCGTTTAGTATGTGGATTGAGCTACTTTACGCTCACACTATGGCTTCTTTTATGCATGAAGACTATACGAGCTTTTACGCTCAACAGTTGACGTGTGCGTAAAGTCTATTTGAGCTACTTTTACACTCAAGGTTATTTAACAACCACTTTACGCGGGAAGTCTATATCAGGGCTATTTTACGCCTAGTCTACTGCTTTATGCTTAGAGTATATTGGGGCTATTTTTACGCCCTATTCTTTCTGATCAGCTTGGAACGTGGTTTGCCTACATGGCTTTCATGCCACACATCCCGAAGAACGTATGTACGTGCATCCTATTCTTAATGAAACGATGGGACACGTGTCAACGTATACAGAGGATGGCTTTGATCATGGGTGGCGGTTGTTAGCGTAAAGACAGAACTTACACTGAGTTTTACGCACAGAAGCCCAAGTCTATAAATAGACTAATTTTTCTACATCAACGACATCACACAGAGACATGAGAGAATACAGAGATCAGAACTCAGAGATTCCGATTCTCCAGAGCATTCTTCTTCAACCTTTCTTTCAGAACAGAGTGAAGCAAAGCAGAAAAGCATTCGGCCTCGCCATCAGTGCCCAAGTGCGTCGATACCTTTCTGGTGACTTAGTTCTTCCAAATTGTTCAACTTCAAGCAGCAATCTTCATCATCATCGTATGGTCCAAGGAACAAAGTGATCATTTACAGATCAGACTTTTATAGCAATACTTTCCCAGAATCAAATTTGTACTTTCTTGTACTTTTTCTCGTTTTATTTTCAAAAGCCAATTTTTCTTTGGCATTTTGTTAAGTGAAACAAAATGGCGACTCTGCTGGGGAAGACCTTCTCCTCTGACGAGAAGGCAATTGCTCAATATGATGATGTTTCGGTCGGCCAGAGTCTCTGGTTTCGCAGACCAGACTGCCTATGAAGAAATGCTCCGAACTGGGGGTGGTTCTTGCCGCTCCGATGTTCAAAAGTCTCGCAAAGCACGAAAAGTTTGGATTCCTAAATCCAAAGTGCCTTCTGATCTCTCTGTTGTGTCTGATGACAAGGGAATTCTTCCCACTCCTGTCATAGGGGCTCCCGTTCGTAACGAGGTAGTCCTTACTTCAGAGTTGCACTCAAAGTGTGACGATTTATCTCCCGTTTGTAACGGTGAAGATAATCAGGTTTCACGCCCACTGCGTAAAAACCAGGTTTTACGCTCAGTGGGTAAAAACCAAATTTTACGCTCAGTACATAAGGATGAGTCTCCCATTTGTAATAGAGCAGACTCTAACGATTGTGCTTCTGGGTGTAAGAATCAGTCTCCCGTCGGTGACGTGGTAGGCCCAAATAAATTACGCTCCTTGCGTAAAACAAAATCTCCCGTCTGTGACGTGGTAGATAACCAATTTTTACGTTCTACGCGTAAAGGTAAGTCTCCTGTCTTTGACAGTGTAGATAAAATTCACAATGATGTTTGCACATCTAATGTGAATATACCTAAACGTGTACAGCATAAAAATGTTGTTGGTAAAGCTTCTGTCCTACATCAACAACCTTCTTATACTACTTTGCGCAAAGTGCCAAACTTACAAATTACACGCCATGAAAATGGAGTCCTTTGTGCTAAAAAATCTCAAGATTTACGCACACAACTCCAAACGCGTAAAAATATACAGTTTGGTTCTGCGAATGCAGCCAGTAATCTTCTTTATACTCAAGGGACTAAACGTTTTTCTACCCCAAATGTAATAAAGAAGAATACTCCATCTGTTCCTTCTGATTTACGTGAATTGCTAATACAAAAGCGTAAGAACAGACAATCTCCGGTGATACTCCCCCAAGAAAAACATCATTGTGAATATCACCAGGTTGTGATCAACAGTTGTTGTTCAGTTTCAAAACGGTCAGTTTTTGATCGATTAAGTTTTAACTCACCTCAACATCAAGCTGAAGATCAAGAACATGAGCTATCATATGCATCAGTCAACATGGCATCTCATACTAACAGAGGACGACATCCAAGACGGAATATGTCCCAAACTCCAGGCCAACAACAGTTCAATAGACTTCTTGATTCCTTTGAAGGAGTATATCAGAATACTTGATCAAGAAGACAAAGACAATTGCAGACTTCTGATTCAGAAGCTGGGGGTACTCAATATTTTGAGTCTGATACCGATAGTGTGGATTCATACTTCTATACTAATCCCTCTATATCTTCAAGAGAGGTTGAATCCTACGCTGTTGGAGATTAACCAGAGACGTCATCTTTTAATACAGAGCAACGTCTCACTGCCGTGGAGCAATCACTGAAAGACATGCTTAACATGGTGTAAAACATGCATCAGATAATATTGAATCAGCAAACTGCTCAGCCAGTAGTAACACCAGTGCCAGTAGCAGCACAAACTCAAGATAGTCAAGGGGCTGAAATACCTTTGAATATTCAAGAGCCTGCTGTTAATCAAAATTCTGCATCTCCAGATACCATTATTCCTGAAGACGTACCACCTCCAGTGGGGGTTATGGTACATCCAACTATTCAATCAAATGTGCTTCCTCAAACCAGTGAAGCCATTCAAGCAGTGCGTGAACTCAAAACGCAGTTTGAAGTCTTGAGGCACAAGGATCAACTCCAGAGGTTAGGGATTAAACAACCTTATCCTCCTCATTGGAATGATGTACCCTTTCCACCAAAATTCAAGCCACAATCCATGGTACTGTTTGATGTGAGGGCTTCTCCTAGTCAATATATCAATTATTTTGATATCATGACTGTACATCTGCAGAAAAATGATGCTCTTCTCACTCGAGTGTTCATTGGTTGCTTGACGGGTTCAGCTTATGATTGGTATCGAAGTTTACCCGACAATTACATTTCGTCTTTCGACGAATTTAAGGCAATGTTTCTCTCCCGCTTCTATGAAGGAGGTATGGACATGAACATGTCCTCCTTAATAGAAATAAAAAAAAAGGAGAAGGAGGATACTCGGACGTTCATCGAATGTTTTCGACAGGCTACTCTAAAGATGCCTCCTGGTATGCCAGATTCAGCACTCATTGATACATGCAAGATGAATCTGCGACCATCTATTACTGTCTTTACAGGTTCCCAATTCACAGATTGGGCTTCATTCATCATTGTTTGCCATAAAATATAAAAGAACAGAACAATTATCGGAGGACCGGACTTTTACTTCACGTTACAAACTCGCTTGCACAAAGAAAGCCTAGGGACGAAAACCTAGGTACAGCACTCTAAGTACAATTATTTATTTTAGATTCTGGGGGGTGACGGTAGAGGCTCGGGAAGGCAACGGCAGCCCTGCCTTACTCCTTGGACGATCAGTATGCAGCCTTGGCTCCTGTGAAAAGATGGTTGGCGTTGATGAAGAAATGCTTTTCTTGCTCTCCCTCTTATTGCTCTTCTGGCTTATCTCCCTCTGTGTGTATTTTCTCTCTGACTATGGGGGGAAGTCTCTCTGTATATTTCTCTCTATTCGCGTGTATCTCTCTCTGTATCTATCTCTTCTGCAAGGGAATGGCATCCTGCTATTTATAATAGTGGGGGGGCATCATTAGGGTTTGGCTGATTACCCATTCTCAAAGTGGCGGCCGCCTGATGTTTAATCAATCTGGACCATTAGTTTCAAACGGGAAGGATTTGGGCCCTAAATGGGGATAGCACTGAATCCTGCGAATGATTAATGTTGATTGCATTAAATCTTCATGATTGGCTATGTCAAGCCTGGATCTCTCTCCACGTGTCCTATTGGTTTGATCACGAATGATATGACCTGATCTCATTAATTATGAGGATAACGTTGAATATGGTCATTGGGATCTGGTAAATCTCTGATTGATTTGCATCTCATAACCATCCTTGCTACCAATTGTCAAGTAGTGTGGGGCCATTGAATCTCTGCCACGTGGCTTAATGATGGACCCTATTAGAACCGCATGATGTCCATGATCCGCATGAATCAGCGTCTCAGTGAGCCGCATAGGTATAGTACTTGCGAGCCGCATGGGATAGTTTCTCGGTGAGCCGCATAAGTATAATACTCGCGAGCCGCATGGGATAGCTTCTTGGTGCGCCGCAGGAAGACGATTCTTACCAGCCGCATGAAACTGTTCTTTACTGGAGCTGCATGGGGTATGCCACGTGTCAATCTCGGATCGTGTCAGAGATTTTCTCCTATTCCCGAAGAGTCTGTCATTATGACAGGGTCATTATGACACTTCATGTCAGAGCCGTCAGCTGTCAAATCATGGCAGAGCATTAAATAGGGTCATTGCTCGATGGCCAGCTGTGTGAAGGGGTTCCATGGGGATACGTGGCGTTGATCGAGCAGCATATCTCTATGATCCGCATGTATTTCTGAACCGCATACGGCTGGGGGACTCTTTGAACCGCAGGACTGTCCCTATGTAAGCCGCATAGACTCTCCTGTCCCGAGCCGCATGAGACTAATAGCCTCTTCTGTACCGTATGGGACTGCTCTTGTATGAGCCGCATGGAGTTCTTCTATTCCGAGCCGCATAGATCATTGTTCTGATATTTTCCATGCTTCTACAAGACCCCCTTCAAAGTTTTCAATTTACAAAATTGAAATACTTTGAATAAGAAGTATGGCCTTTGTTGACCGCATAGATGATTCAGCCGCATGGATTTATCTGGTCGCATGAGCTGTTAGGCCGTATAGACTTCATGCCACGTGTCCTAGCTACGTGTGCAAAT
Source organism: Iris pallida (assembly GCA_029216955.1). Classification (NCBI taxonomy): domain Eukaryota; kingdom Viridiplantae; phylum Streptophyta; class Magnoliopsida; order Asparagales; family Iridaceae; genus Iris; species Iris pallida. The sequence continues at coordinate 1,134,925 of JANAVB010011596.1, forward strand.
CTTCTGCATTAAATACCCCTTGATTTGCCGCCTCTTGGGGGAGGATCCCAAGGGTTAGTTTTGTTTTGACCGAAGCGGTTTCTTTTAGGCGGCGCGTGGATTGAGGCATTTGTTTGATTTTTTGAGCCTCCTTCGCCTATAAATAGGAGTAATTTTATTCTTTGAGGGTTTCTTTACCTTCTCGCTTTTGCTCGAACCCCTTGTTGCCGACTTCCTCTTCGTCTTCTCCTATCAACGATCGATAATGGCTCCCAAGAAGACTGCTGCTGCTACGGGCAAGAAGGCAGCGTCATCTTCTGTGGCAGCGAAGGGCAAGAAGGCCGCGTCTTCATCGACTGCGGCGGCGAACATGGCGGCTCCTCCGACGGCTGGCGTGCCTTTTTTCACCCCGACGTCCACCCGCCTATTGCTGGTAAGATCCTTAATATGAACTGCCATGGCTACGCCGCATATTTTATGCGCGAGCCTATATTCCCAAGTATGCTGTGTGTCCGACTTATGTTCGGGCCGCATGGGGTATGACCCAGGCTTGAGCCGCATGAAAGTGGTTGCATAACCACTTCATTATCAAGGCCGCATAAGCTCATCTGGATTTGGACCGCATGAGCTTTTTCAAACTGAGCCGCATAAGCTTATTTCGAACTACACCGCATAAGCTCACTTGAACTGGACCGCATAAGCGTATCTGTACAGGACCGTATAGGCCCATTTCGAGTCGAATCATATAAGCTTATTCGAATTGGACCGTATCTGCATATGCTCCTTTCGAACCGCATAAGCTCATCCGCACTGAGCCGCATAAGTTCATTTCGGGCCGAACCGCATAAGCTTATTCGAACTGAACCGCATGTGCTCTTTCAAATTGAGCCGCATAAGCTCACGTAGTTTTGTGTTTCAGCTATCTTTGTTGACTTATTTCTTTTGCTTTTTTCTTCAGTGAATCTGCCAGTAAATCCTGCGGAGGAACTTATAGTGGGCTCAAATCAATTCGCCTTGGGCGTGCGTCTTGACGACCTAATTAAGCATGTGTTGAATCAATTCCCTGCTGATGAGCCTTCGGAGAGGTTGAACGCCATCGAGAATCAGACCCTCCATTACCTCCGTTCCATGATGAATACCGGGAAGCTGGATGGAACATACCTGAAGCCTTTATTCCTCTTTGGAGATGCTTTAATCATAAAGAATCCCCGAGTATTAGAGATTTTCGAGAACTGGAATTTTTCTTTGGATGGGGTGTCAATCCATATTCCTCTCATGGAACGTCATTATCCTCTGTCGTGGTTCAACATGGTGTTGTTGGACAGGAAGATGGTGTGTAACTTAACTCCTACTCAATCAGGGATGTTGATGGGCAACATCTATTATAACCCGAACATGCGGTCAGCGTACGCAGGTAAGGATTCCGTCCTCCGGTACATGATGGGTCTGGCCCCGGGCTCTTTCATGAATGTATACGGTCCCAACTTCTCACTCACTCAAGCTGATACCTTTCTGAATCGGCTTGTTCGTAAGAAATCTTATCCCGTTGGCAGGCTAGCATTGCCGAACTGGATAAACCCTACTTCTACGTGGGTCCAGTTGACCACTTGGGTTCTGCAGACCTACGGGACATTCTTGCGGGAGGTGGGACTTTACCATGCCATTCGGGGCACCTGTCACGGGCTTCCTATTAATAAACCACTGTTCGTGGCGCTCTTGGAGATGTATAGCCGGCGAACGGGGACGTTCTTTGCACCCGGAGGGGAGTTGGGGCTTGCTCTTCACGGATGTATACTATCTCCAAACTTCCGTGGGGGAATGAGCCTTTCGAGGTTTATACCCCGTCGAATGATGAGTTTGAGGACTTGAACCGATGACTCCCAGGTTTTGTCGCGGTGTATCGGGAGTTGCTGTGCCACCATAGTGCTTGTCACCAGATGGCTATAAAAACGGTGGATAGCTCCGAAGGGACCGCTCCCCACACCGCCTCCTGGATTAATTATCTTTTCAAAGTTGACCCTTCTGGCGAAGTTACTCCTCGAACCCCTCGAACGCACGAGGAGATAAAGGACTTGATGTCAGGCGTCAAGAAGTCGCGGTCCAAGAGCGACATATTCGGGAGTCAAACTGACTCTCTTAGCTATTTTTACTACGGGACCACACAGATGTCAGAGAAGGTGCTCCTGGCCGGATTTTTAATGATATGGCTACGGAACTGCGTAGTCTCGGGAGGAGCAGGTTCTATCGAGAGGATCGGTCGCTACTTTATTCTTCCTGCCGTTAAACTGGTATTTGGAGTTAGACTGGCCCTTCTTCCAGCTATGGTGTGTAGCATACACTATGGTCTTCGAACATTCTCGTCAAAAGTTCTTGCGCGTAAGAAGATATTGGATTTTGAGCACGTGGAACTCCCTTTCCACTATTTGATGGGGTGGTTGGCGATGCACTACAAGTCTTTGATGGGACCTGGGATAGCGGAAGATGCTACAGATGAAGATGCTTTCCTCTTCAAATGCCATTGCCGGTCTTGGGAACACAATACTATGCCAGCTTGTCGGAGGGCGCTGGCGAGGGTGGATAGGTGTGACTTTTTTGTGTCTGTTACTTCTTTTTCTGATGAGGAAGTGAGGAAGATACACCTTGATGGTACTGGACCTTCTCACTTTCTGTCTCCGAATATGCTCACCTGGTTGCGCAACATCCGTACCGCACATCTGGTTTATCGCAACCACGATAACGTGTACTTGGAGCCTTACCTACCTAGTAGGTTTTCCCGCCAATTTGGTTATAGCCAGTTATTCCTAGATTGTCCCAACCCTTGTTTGGGCTTTGAAGGTAGCGTTCTTGATGGCGTCAGGACGTGGAATTATTATGATGCTTATCTTACTCGAGCCAGCTTCTCGGTCCCCGATGCTAAGACGCCAAGGGAAATTTTGTACGTGGCAGCTTTGTATCATGTTATGGCGAACAAGCCTCCTGTTAATTTCGATCCGAGTACCAGTTTCATCGTGGGTACTGGTTTAGAGGAGAAGCCCAAGGGGGCTAAGGCTAGAAAGCAACTAGCGCTCCAGACTCCTCCCCCTGAATCAGAACCTTCCGAGTCGGCCGAGGAGGAGGATGATCATGATAGCGAAGACTCCCTTTCTGGTGGGGGTGAAAAAGTAACGGATCAACTGCTTCCCACACCCGATGGACCGGCGGAGGGCCCGTTGCCTTCTACACAAGAGGAAGTAGTGAGGGAAGAACAGCCTCCAGCTGTGTCTGGTCCCTCACGTAAACGAGTCAGACGCGAGTCTTCTGACAGCAGAGCGACCTTTTCCGTGAAGAGAGCTGCCGTTAGGTCTCGTGGATTACTTATTACCGAGAGGGGTGAAGGTACAGACGCTGTTCCGAAGGTAAAACTAATTCGGAGCTATCTCTTTGTTGTAGTTTTCTTTCTTCTTGGAGATATGACTTGACCATTTTTTTTGTAGGCGTCTGACGAACCAGGCTCTCCTGAACCATCTACTGCCCCTGGAGTTGATCCGGCCCTTGCTGCTTTGATTAGCGATATGTGTGCCGCGGTCCATTCTGCGGGCGCTCTCTCAGTGGCGGCTGGGAGCTCCCAGGTTGCTGAGGCCCCGGCCCGGGGTGACGAAGGTTTCTTTGGGCCCGTCTCCGAGATCGCTGAACTTCAGCAAGGCGACGCCGTTCTCGGTGCATCCCCTCCCGAGAATGCAAGGGCGGATGAGTCAATTATACCTGACTCGGAGGCTGCTGGTGAAGAGGTTGCGGTGGCTGTAGGCGAACCTCAGCCTCCACACTCCTCCACTGGTAAGATAAGCCACATATTGACTAGCGAGGGGGCTTATTTGCTCTATCAACATATCCTTCGGGTCAAATCGATTCATGGTTGCCTTGGCCCTGCACGTCCTGACCCTTTACTTCCCACCGCGGATGTTCTTGGGGAAGGCTCGGCCTGCCGTGATCTGGGTGAAAGGAGCGTTTCCTCTCCTTCGTCGTCTCATGTTGAGGGGCCTCCCGCCAGCTCCGAGCAGATGGGGATGGAGTTGGCGATGGTCTCCGCCTCGTCTTCTGCTGCTTATACGGCTCCGGAGATCGACCTCTCGACCCTGCCGAGCATTCAAATTCTGCGGGCTGCGAAGAGGAGTTGGCCGCTGTTCAAGCGTCCTTCCGTGCGGAGTTGGTTTCTCTTGTGGCAAGAGCGGCAGATTCTGTTGCATCTTCTTCCGCACTGCCAGCCACACTCCCGTTGACACCGGCTTCCTCAGAGGCTCTGGACGAGGTGATGCAGGATGTGGTCGACAGCTTCTATCGTCACTTAAGGAGGGGCGTAGACGCTGCCGTAGAACGAGGGATCCCTTTTTCTCTGTCTCTGCGGGGCGTTCGGGGTCAGATTGACACTTTGAAGGGTCTTCTTGGCGGGGTGGGGTTAGCTGCGCTCCTGGAGCCCAAGTTGACAGAGGCTGATCATCTCGTGACCCAATTGCTGGCAATACGGCAGGCTGGCTTGCCTCCCGTGATTGAACGGGAGCGAGGCTTCCTTATTGCTGCTCGGGACAGGATCAAGCTTGCTCGGGATACTGCCGGGCCAGTTGTGCGGGGGGACCTTGACAAGTTCTCTGTTTCGTATGACAGACTGGGTCGTCGAAGTCAGGCTTGTAGGGCCCGGGAAGAATCTGCTTCTCGTGGAATAGCTAACACGAAGGAGCAGATTCTTGCACTCCAGGAGGAGTTGGCCTTCTTGGAGTCAGAGCGGGAGGCTGCTCGTGCAGAACAGGAGTCGATCGCTCGGGAGGCCGAGAAGGTTTCCCGATCTTCTGTCAACCTGGAGCGGGCTTTCAAGAAGTTCGAGGACAACTGGCAAGCCCATGCTCATCTGGAGGACGCGACGGTGCTGAGCCAGGAGGCGGAGCGTCGAGCCACACAGAGGCTTGAGCGGTCGGTTGCCTTGCTAACGGACCGTCTCATGGTGTTATGTGCCCCGGAGCAGTGATCAGCTTTCTGTTTTCCTTTGCTTTTCTCTTTTTTTTTTCTTTTTTGTAAGGGTTGTGATCCCTTCTGATGTAGCACTTTGAATTTTGAATAAATGAGCATGTTTCAACTCATCTTCTCTTCCTTGTTCTTGCGGTGTTCATGGAACTGGACTTGCTGGGGGATTTATTTGTGGACCTGTTACCCTAGGTGTACCTTGGTTTTAGGTATGGATAACAAGTTTGGTCAGGATGTTCGAAACAGCCATGGCAAAGTGGTCATGGGTGTTCTTGGTGTTTGGGAAAATGAATGCCATAGAGCAGCTGGGCTCCCGGGGTATGGTAAGATGGTGGATTTATGCTAAGAGGCTTAGCAAGGGATATTTGTGGACCCATTATCCTTGGCGTACCCTAGTTCACGATACAGATAATGGGATGAAAGGAAACCAACATATTTGCTCAGAGGTAATGAGGACATGGCAAACATGAGGGTTTTACCATGGAATCTTCCTGCTCAGAGGTAATGAGAACATGGCAGGGGAGACTTCACGGAAGCTATTCGTAGTCAATAGCGGACATTTGTGGTCAACAGAGGACATTTTTGGACCAATTATCCTTGTCGTACTCCGGTTGTGGATACAGATAATAGGTTGAAAGGGGACCGACATACTTGCTTAGAGGTAATGTGGACATGGCAAATATGACGATTTTTTCGATGGAGCCTTCCCACTCAGAGGTAATGAGGACATGGTAGGAGTGGGCTCAATAAAGAAGGGGTACATAGAACGACTCAGAGGTAGGAGAACGTGGAAGTTCTATGCGAGGGGGCGGTTTGTTTTTGGTGGAAGTGAAAACGACTCAGAGGTAATGAGGACATGGTCGTTTCGGGAATTGGTGGATCGATTACCCTTTTTGTGCACTGGGAGTGCGGGTAGTGGATCATGAGGGAGGATCTCTTCCAGGAAGAAAGTTCAGAGGTATAATCATACGTGACTTACTATCTGAAAGAGTGACCGGAATGTGAGTTCAGAGGCACCAGCGGGTACATAACTTGGTAATTTAGAATATTGAGGAAGTGAGAGTTCAGCAGCACCAGCGGGTGCATGGCTCGATAATCTAAAAAAGTTGTAGATGTGGGTTCAGTGGTACCAATGGGTACATGACTCGATAATTTGAAATGTGGTGGATGTGAGTTCAGCGACACTAGCGGGTACATGACTCGGTGAGCTGGAGGGAGTGTCGTTCAGACATAATATTTCTTCAGGAACTTGCCGTTGACGGGCAATATGAGCAAGTCTCCGTTTTGTTTTGCGAGACGGTAAGCACCGTTGGAGAATACTGTCTCGATGATAAATGGGCCTTCCCATTTTGGCTGGAACTTGCCGGCGGTCTTGTGAGTCATGACCATTGGCCTCCGGACTGCCAGGACAAGATCGCCCACCTGGAATGTTCTGATTTTGACCTTCTTGTTGAAGGCTCCAGAGATGCGTGCTTGGTATAGCTTGATTCGTTGCTGAGCCAAGAGGCACTTTTCATCTAGTGCCTCCAATTCCTGTAGCCGACGACGGTGGTTTTTGTCTGTCGTCAATTGATGTGTGAGGGCGACACGTAGTGAGGGGATCTGAGTCTCCAATGGGAGGACTGCCTCACTCCTGTACACCAGGAAGAATGGTGTATTCCCGGTGGCTGTTCGAACTGTGGTGCGATAAGCCCATAAGCATTCGCCGAGCTTCTCATTCCAGTCACGTTTATTGGAGGAGACAAACTTCTTGAGGAGTTTGATGATTGTTTTGTTGAATGCCTCTGCCAACCCGTTTGCTGCCGGATTGTATGGTGTTGAAGCGACATTCTGAATACGGTACTTATTGCAGAATCGATAGAATGCATGGCTTGCAAACTGCGGACCATTATCATGGATGATCCTTCGTGGCAGTCCGAAGCGGTAGATGACATGATATTTAAGGAAGCTGATCACATTTGAAGTCTTAACTTCTGCGAGTGGGACGGCTTCCGCCCATTTGGAGAAGTAATCCGTGATTGCAAGTATGAAGCGATGTCCTCGGGAGGAAGGTAGGGTGATTGGACCAATGATATGCATTCCCCATGCTTCGAATGGCCAGGATGCCACTGTCGGATGTAGAAACTCGGATGGTTGGTGAATGAAGTCGGCGTGGACTTGGCAGGCTTTGCACTTTCTAGCGTAATCTATCGCATCTGCCACCATCGTGGGCCAATAGTAGCCCATTCGGCGAAGGCGGTCTTGCAGCTTTGGGCCGGGTTGGTGGGCCCCGCAGACACCGTCGTGAGCTTCTCGTACGGTTTCTTTGGCTTCTGCGTTTGACAGACACCGAAGCAGTAATCCGTCGTAGGAGCGGCGATACAGCATTTTCGTCTCTGCATCATAGAAGAATCTGAGAGAACGCCGTCTGATGGAGGTGGCTTCCTTTGGGTTCTCGGGCAGGATGTCGTAGACGACGAAGTCGATGAATGGTTGCCTCCAATCTGGGACATCATCGATCGTCTGGGCGGAATAACTCGCCACGAATTGTACATTGTTCTTGGGACAGACCAGTTCGTGGCCTATCACATCCACTGATTGGCGATCATAATTCGGGACTGCTAGGGAAGCGGCAAGACCAGCTAGGGCATCAGCTTCGATATTTCGGAGTCTGGGGACATGTTCAACGAAGAACCCCTCGAACGACGAGATGATGCCAATAGCTATTTGGTGATAAGGGATCATGTCTTCGTGGCGGACTTCGTATGAGCCCCGGATCTGATTGACGATTAGTTGGGAATCGCCGTAGGCTTCAAGTATTCTACCCCCAGCTCTCTTGTAAGTTGAAGGCCAATGACCAGAGCGTTGTACTCGGCCACATTGTTAGAGCAAGGCTCGGTGAGGGAATAAGTGCGGTTAATCACCAATCCGGAAGGAGAGATCAGCACTACCCCGACTCCGGCGACTATATTGCCTTTAGGTCCGGTCCTCGAAGCACCGTCGAAGAACATTCGCCATATAGCCTCGTGAGAGGTTGCATGTGAGTCGGCGACCTCGTCTGGGATCTCTTCATATATCCTGGAGGACTCCGAGCCTGGGTGGGCTGCTAAGAAGTCTGCCAGGGCTTGACCTTTGACTGCCTTTTGTGGGACGAAGATCATATGATAAGGGGACAGTAATATTGCCCATGTAGCGAGTCAAGAGCTGAGTTCCCCTGGTTTAGTCATGAGGACCCTGAGAGGGTTGACTCATGAGATCACATGTATCGTTTGTCCGGTGACATAGTATCGCGTTTTCTGAATGGCGAATACCAGGGCGAGGCATTCCTTCTCCACAGCGGTGTATCGGTGCTCTGGCCCAATCATCATTCGGCTGAGGTAATATATGGCCTGCTCGTGGCCCGCATCGTTGTTTTGTGCCAGCAGGGCACCAAGGGAGTGTTCCATTGCTCGTACATAGAGCAAGAATGGTTTTCCAGGAACCGGGACTACCAAAACTGGAGGATTTGATAAATATTCTTTGATGCTGTCGAAAGCACGCTGGCATTCCTCGTCCCATACGAATGATACTCCTTTCTTCATGAGGTGTGTGAACGGTCGGCATCGCCCGGAGAGGTTAGAAATGAACCTCCTGATGTAAGCTAGCCTCCCTTGGAGGCCTCTAAGTTCGCAGAGATTTCTCGGGGGACCCATCTCCATGATTGCCTTCGTTTTCTCAGGGTCTACATGGATACCCTGTGTAGTGATGATGAAGCCCAAGAACTTCCCGCTGGATACGCCCAAGAAAGATTTCGTAGGGTTCATCTTCAGATTGTGAGCTCGCATCAGGTCGAATACCGTCCTCAGGTCCTGCAGATGATCTTCCTTATGGCGACTCTTGACGGCGATGTCATCGACATAGCATTCCACTCTCTTACACAAATGTTCTCTGAAAATGATACTCATGGCTCGTTGATATGTGGCGCCAGCGTTCTTTAGACCGAAAGGCATGACTGTGTAGCAGTATGTGCCAATCGGTGTTCGGAATGATGTGTGCTTTTCGTCGTCGAGAAACATCTTGATTTGGTTGTACCCCGAAAATCCATCCATGAATGACATACGTTCAAAGCCGCATGTGTTGTCGATCATGATGTCTGTGATAGGGAGGGGGAATTCGTCTTTCGGACATGCCTCATTCAGATTACGGAAGTCGATGCAGATCCGGATCTTCCCATTCTTCTTGAGGATGGGTACTATGTTAGTGACCCAATCAGCATGTTGCTCCTCACAAATGAAGTCGCTGGCTATCAGTTTGTTGACTTCGGCTTCGATCGCATCCATGACGCCTGGGCGGAAGCGTCGTTGTTGCTGCTTGACTGGCTTTGCGTCCAGTCGTATGTTGAGCTTGTGGAGGGCAACATCTGGGTCTTACCCCGGCATGTCTTCATAACTCCACACGAACACATCAATATATTCTCTGATAAGTTTTAGCAGCGATTCTCGCTCTTCGTCTGTTAGGCTTTTACTGACGAAGATTGGCTTTGGAGAGGATTCACTGCCGAGGTCGACCTGCATAACTTCATCTTCGGTAGGAGGTTCTCTCTGCTCGAACCGCTTTTCCCATTGCGCGTCCAGCTGTTGGGCCCATGGCTCTAGTTCGAGGATTTCAGAAATGTCTTCGTCTTCTTCGTAAGCGTCAGCGAATGCCATGTTGACTGACAGGACTTGTCTGAATATGTCTCCGATGCTGGTATCCGAGTCGGAAGTTGGCGACTCGGTTGAATGTGACTGCCAGTCACACTCTTCATCTGAACTCTCAGGGGTCGTCGTGGGAGTTACATACCCTAGTCCACATCGAGTTTTGCTATAGTAGTCCCATGGCTTGCCAGCCGGTACTGGTGGCTTTAAAGGTAATCGTCGTCCAGCGCCGTAATTCAAACCTGGTGTAGTCTCTAGATCATATCCCTGTTTTTGCATGAGATATTTGGACTAGGGGCTATAAAGATACAGAGGCAGTCTCCCGGCATCTGATCCAAGATCAACTTCTTTTATGGTGAAGGGACGCGGATCGTCCTTCCGGCCGAAGGTGATTGGATGATCCCCTCCCTCGATTATGCGGTAAGCGTCTTCTGCTGGAGTAAGCTGGATTATGGTGTATACATTTGTCACCTGTGTGTGTAGGTGAGTGCCTATACCGTGGTCCATAGCATACATTGTACATAGCTTATTGAGCTCGATGTAGTTCAAAGATAACCCTTTATTGATGAAGTAAGGTATCTTTTCTAGGGGGATTACATCATCGGCGGAGGGGACATTAGTGTGGGCAGCCACATACTTGGCTAGCTCCGGTTCCTCTTCGGCTACCCTCTGTGTAAATGAAGACTGAGAGGACGACCTGGGGAGCTTGATCATCAGCAGTTCAGTTGATGGGGCAGAGTGTGGAGTCGTTGGCAGACTAGCGACCCCTAGTTTGGTACTCGATGCGGAGCGAGGAGTGGCCGTTTCGCTAGAAGTGTCAGACCTCGCATCGGGGTGACGACCCTTCTTGGGAAGGCGTATCGTTAGAGGCCTATCGGAGGGATTGAGCTTCTCCATTTGGGGTTGACTGACTCTCGGCAGTCTGATTGTTAGTGGCCCCGTTGTGGGTCTTGACACTTGGCCGGACCTTGGCAGCCGGATTATCATCTGTTCTTCTTGTACCGAGAGGCTGATCACGTCCTTCTGCAGAGTGGCAGTAAGGGGTGCGGACCTGCCCGGTTTGTGAGCTTGGAGGTGGATCGTCAGGGGTCCTTCTGATCCTGTAGCTGTCTCGGTGTGAGCTTGTACGTCCCTTTCATCAAGGTGCCTCTTTGACTTTTCGTATAGGCAGGAGTCTGAGTAGTAGGATTCGACCCCTTTAAAGGGATCGATATCAGCAAATTCTGTCTTCACGAAGCCGTGTTTGTCGACATATTTGAAGCACTGGTGTAGCGTGGAAGGTACGATCATGTAATCGTGTATCTATGGGCGCCCCAAGAGGATATTGTAAGAAGTGTCCGCATCTATGACGTAGCAGGTGACCTCGGATTAGAGATCGCCAATCTGACACTTCAGACGAATCTTCCCAATAGGGTAGCTCCTGCCCGAATTGAAACCGCTGATGGCGGTGTTTGTTGGTGTCAGGCAATGCATTAGGATACGGAGATGATGTAGCAAACCCTTCGGGATGATGCTTATGGAAGAGCCAGGATCGATGTGCATCCGATCCACCTTCACATCGCCGATGTATCCTGTGTAGTATAGCGGGCGATCATGTAAGTTGGTTTTGATGAGCATGTCCTGCGGAGTGAAGACGATGTTGGGCATTGCTCCTGTGCAGGCACTGTCTTGGAGATCCGCAGGCGGGTTTTCTCCCATGAGGTTGACCTGAGCCAGGTACACGTCGGCGTTTTGGAGTGCTTCGCTCAATGCAATCCGGACGTCCTTGGAGAGCCTTAAGAGTTCGTACAGTGACAACTTGGCCGGTGTGTTAGCCAATTGCGCTAGGATGTCAAAGTTGTAGGGCCTCTCTAGCCCTTGGGCTGCTTCTTTTCGGAGAGATTTGTCGAAGCGAGTCTCCCTCGGCCTAGGCTTGTCGGTCGTTGAAGGCTGAGCCGGTCCCGGAGCATCAGTTGTAGTGGGTTGATGATTTTCGGCTGGATTGTCAACCACAGGTTGGGATTGCGCTCCGGACCGTGTGACGACGGCCGTAGCTTCCTTGTTGTCTACCGAAATTGTGTGGCAGGTCCTGACTTTTCCACTCTTCTTCTTGTCGGTGGGAGATGGTGTGGGCTGAGTCACTTCCGACACCAAGTCTGGATGGATCCACATGACCTCCCCTCGTGATGTGGTGATGGGTACTAGACCGGCAGCCTGATCTCGGGGAGGTGGAAGATTGGTAATCTCCATTGTTGCTAGAGGGACGAGGATTACCCCGTCTTGAGTCTCCGTCGGAGGGAAGCTGCCGAATTGTACGGACACCATATTGGCCGCCACGGTTACCTCTTCGAAATTGATGGCCAGAGCGTTCGAATCGATGAGGCTTTGGATGTACCGTTTTAGTTGGTAGCAGTCGTATGTAGCGTGGTGTACATAACGGTGGTAATGGCAGAACTTTGGGTTCTCCAGGTCAGCCGGCCGAGGCTCTCGTCTTGGTGGAGGAAGCTTAATCCGATCTCCGTGTATGAGCATGTCCAAGATAGGCTTGACGTGGCTGTCTTCAAAAGAGTAAGTGACTTGAGGCCATTGTTTGTCTACGGGTTTTTGCTCAGGTTTTTGTGCTGTATCGGCCACCATAGCCTGCTTTTCCTTGCTGTCCCGATTGTTGGAGGGATTACCCCCATTATCGTTGTTGGGACGCTTGCCCTTGCTTTCTCCTTCCGAGATGTGCAATCCCAGTTGGCGAGCCTTCTTCAGTCGTTCTTTGGCGCTTGTGGCGCTGATGATGAACGCCTTCCAATCTTTGAATTGACTTTCGCCCATCCAGAGACTGACCGTTGGAAGCAGTCTCTTTTGGCAAATTTCAATCAAAGAGGCATCTGGATTTCCGGAGGGCAGCTTCATGGCGGTCTGGCGGAACCGCTCAATGTAGTTCCTTGTCAGCTACTTCTTCTCTTGGACGACGTCCATGAGAGTGGACATAGTGACGTCCTGTCCTACTTCGTAGAATCGCTCCAAGAATAGGCGTTTGAAGCCGGTGAAGGAGTGGATGCAGTTGTCCGGCAGATTGCGGTACCAATCGAAGGCGACTCCTTCCAACGCCCCAATGAATAACCGTGTGAGGATGGCATCATCATGGGGCAGATGGTCTGTGGTGACCTCGAAGTACGTGATGTACCGACTTGCTGAGGTCTTGCCATCATACGGGTTGATATTGAACGGCTTATATCTTGGTGGGAATGGAACATCCCTCCATTCAGCAGGGTACGGTTGCCGTATTCTGAGATCTTGAGCATTTTCTCGGGCATGGAACATGGCTCGGAGCTCCTGGACCTCTCTTCTTATTTCACGGGCCTCATCTGTCGCGGTAGGGGCCGTAATTTCGGGAGGATTATTGCCCGGGTTTGGTGCCGCTGAATTTGAATCTACATTAATTGCGGGACCCGCGCTCGTTTGGCCAGGTATCACTCCCTGCAGAGTAGGAAGAGCCACTTTGATCTCGTCTACAGACTTGACCAAGGCGTGCAGTATAGCCTCCAAAGTGTCGATGCGTTGGCGATCACTGGAACCACCTTGATTGTTGTCCGTTATGAATACCGTCCTTACGTGAGGAGTAACAGAAGGAATGGTGAAGGATGTGCCCTCCGAGTCGTATCCATGCATCGAGAAATCATCGGGATAGGTGGGAATGTTCTCTTCGGGTTCTGACTCGGAGGGAACAGTATCCCCAGTCTCAGAGCTTGCTTCGTCTTGAGAGTCATGGATGTCCTCGGGGACATCAGCATCTGTTGTACCTGATGGGAGAGTTATTTCTTTGGGCTCGTCTCCTTGAACATCGGATTGTTGTGGATGTTCGGAGGAGTGCTACCCCCAGTTCCCACGACCTCCAGCGATGTGGACGATGAATCTCCCATTGCAGCAGATTTTGTCTTTGAACGGGTGTGTTGGAATACTCCGGTGGAGGACAACCGTTTAGACGACAGTTTCTTAGCTGTAGTGGTTGATAATTTCGGACTAGAGATGCTTGTCTTCTTCCCTCTCCTTTCGGCGGGGACTTTCTGAGCGGAATTGTAGGAGGCAATAGGAAGTGCCTCGTCTTCTGAGCTCGGATGCTGTAGTCTTTGGAAGACGGATGGCCGATCTTCCGTCACTGCCGCGTTGTTGCAACAGCAGTTGACGATGATTTTGGTGCAACGATGTCCAAGCAAGGACTCTTTGCACTCCGTCACTCCTCCTCTTTCCTTGCGTTTGCGAAGGATCGCCTCCCGCAGGTCAGAGGAACCATTCTGTCCGTTTGCCATCGGGGGCTGGACTCGAGCGGTTGTATACAACTTCCCATCCGAGGCCCGTGTGATAGTCAACGGGATGCCATGATAGTCAGAGGTTGGGACAGCTGACTGGGCCTGATGAGCCCGCGCTGCCCTAGACTTCCTCCTTTTAGCACTTGCGGGTGCGTAATAGGAGGAGTCCAAGTTTAACACACAGAGTTTGGATGATCATCCAGAGAACCATCAGGGTCAGGACCGCATGAGAGACGATCGAAGACTGATCGAGAGAAGTGTGGAACGGACGCTATGCGGCTAGAATTGGGCACCATGCAGGCTGTCTGCATGCGGTTGTCTTCCGTCGTCGGATGAATTATTTTTGTGTGGCCCGGAGTCACGACCGTGCAGGCTGGCCGCATGCGGTTGGCAATTGTGGCCGCATGGATTTTCTGCAAGCGATTGACTTTCTTAGCCGCATGGGTTTCATTCATGTGGCTGGAAGCTGTAGCCGCATAAGTTATGCGGCTGACAGATATGGCCGCATGAGTTTCCTTCATGCGGCTGGCGGATGTAGCCGCATGAGTTTTCTCCCTGCGGCTAATAGCCTTATGCGGCTCTGATCGCATAGGGTTCCTCTTTGCCCCTGCAAGTCCAGCATCATAGTGTTTTCTTCTGCTGGACTTGGGGACAGCAGAGTTATCTACGGTCTGCAGTAGGGCCGCAGGGGAATCATGCCCGTCGTCTTAAACAACAGAGGGTATCTCCGCGAGAGCTTCAGTAGGAACGAAGGATCGGGGTCTCCATTCCTTGCGGGCCTTCTTTGTGTGGGCTCGCTTCTGGACCGGGCCAGCGCTCTTGTCGGAGAGCATTTCTTCGAACGCCTGTTGGTCGAACCGGGCGACCATCTTCTGTTGCATGGAGCCAAGCTTGGCTGCATCCGACTGCGTCACCAACTCCTCAGCCGTGGAGAAGTTTGTCCCCAGCAGAGTCGCCATCGTGTTTGCCATGAAATATAAAAGAACAGAACAATTATCGGAGGACCGGACTTTTACTTCACGTTACAAACTCGCTTGCACAAAGAAAGCCTAGGGACGAAAACCTAGGTACAGCAATCTAAGTACAATTGTTTATTTTAGATTCTGGGGGGTGACGGTAGAGGCTCGGGAAGGCGACGGCAGCCCTGCCTTACTCCTTGGACGATCGGTATGCTGCCTTGGCTCCTGTGAAACGATAGTTGGCGTTGATGAAGAAATGCTCTTCTTGCTCTCCCTCTTATTGCTCTTCTGGCTTCTCTCCCTCTGTGTGTATTTTCTCTCTAACTATGGGGGGAAGTCTCTCTGTATATTTCTCTCTATTCGCGTGTATCTCTCTCTGTATCTATCTCTTCTGCAAGGGAATGGCACCCTGCTATTTATAATAGTGGGGGGGCATCATTAGGGTTTAGCTGATTACCCATTCTCAAAGTGGCGGCCGCCTGATGTTTAATCAATCTGGACCATTAGTTTCAAACGTGAAGGATCTGGGCCATAAATGGGGATAGCACTGAATCCTGCGAATGATTAATGTTGATTGCATTAAATCTTCATGATTGGCTATGTCAAGCCTGGATCTCTCTCCACGTGTCCCATTGGTTTGATCACGAAAGATATGACCTGATCTCATTAATTATGAGGATAACGTTGAATATGGTCATTGGGTTCTGGTAAATCTCTGATTGATTTGCATCTCATAACCATCCTTACTACCAGCTGTCAAGTAGTGTGGGGCCATTGAATCTCTGCCACGTGGCTTAATGACGGACCCTATCAGAACCGCATGATGTCCATGAACCGCATGAATCAGCGTCTCAGTGAGCCGCATAGGTATAGTACTTGCGAGCCGCATGGGATAGTTTCTCGGTGAGCCGTATAAGTATAATACTCGCGAGCCGCATGGGATAGCTTCTTGGTGAGCCGCAGGAAGATGATTCTTACCAGCCGCATGAAACTATTCTTTACTGGAGCCGTATGGGGTATGCCACGTGTCAATCTCGGATCGTGTCAGAGATTTTCTTCTATTCCCGAAGAGTCTGTCATTATGACACTTCATGTCAGAGCCGTCAGCTGTCAAATCATGGCAGAGCATTAAATAGGGCCATTGCTCGATGGCCAGCTGTGTGAAGGGGTTCCATGGGGACACGTGGCGTTGATCGAGCCGCATATCTCTATGATCCGCATGTATTTCTGAACCGCATGCGGCTGGGGGACTCTTTGAACCGCAGGACTGTCCCTATATAAGCCGCATAGACTCTCCTGTCTCGAGCCGTATGAGACTAAGAGCCTCTTCTGTACCGCATGGGACTGCTCTTGTATGAGCCGCATGGAGTTCTTCTATTCCGAGCTGCATAGATCATTGTTCTGATATTTTCCATGCTTCTACAATCATAGTAGCAGTTTCTGCCGAGACCAATGGTAGGTTGGCTCGTGAACATGCGATGATTTTCGCCTCAGATGATAGAGGAAAGAAAAGTAATCCTGCTAATAATTCTGGTAATCGTAATGTGAAAGGAAAAGATACCCTCATGGTCAATCTTTCCAAAAACAAAATGACGCCGAATAATCAAGAATCTTCCAGGGCAAAGGAAGAATACTCTTTTGACGAAAGTCATTTCCCAGGGAT
Source organism: Iris pallida (assembly GCA_029216955.1). NCBI lineage: Eukaryota > Viridiplantae > Streptophyta > Magnoliopsida > Asparagales > Iridaceae > Iris > Iris pallida. Next base: position 1,151,453 of record JANAVB010011596.1, read on the forward strand.
ATTCCAATGTCTGGTGAAGAGTGGCAAACTTCAGATTTCGGAGCCCAAGAGGCCTAATGAGGTGAATCTGACTGACAATTCCAAATATTGTATCTATCATAGATACATTAATCATCCTACCAGTGCTTGCTATGTCTTGAAGAAGAAAATTCAAGAGCTGATAAATGGCGGTGCTATCGCTTTAACCAATGATGACCATACGGTTACAACCAATATGGTTTCTCTTCAGTTCGGAGATTTTCCTCTACAGCAAGTTCCAGATGAAATTATCCCAATTTCGAAGGCGATGATGAAGATCATGAATATCCCGCCTAGCAGAGAAGAAAATGCAGGATTGTTGCTACTCACACTAAAAAATGGTGAAATCATGTGGGTACATCCTGACTTAGTGCCTGAGTTGGAAGGTGAAGGTAAAACTTCAAAATCTAAGAAGGGTAAGAAAGTCAAAACCTGCAACATGATTTCTCATGTTATTCCAGATCCTGATGACTTGGATCGGCTATGGGATGGCTCTCCTTTAGAAGATAGATTAAGAAAACTGAACATCTGTCCTCCAAGTCTAGCTCCTCCTACCAAGCTCAAGCTTACTCATCAGCAGTGGCTAGCCATGAATAGTGTTCCCTTATACCGGGCACAACAAGTCTTCGCTACTTATGAAAAGGATCCAATAGGGATTTTTCCTCGTATCCCGAATCCTTCTATTCCCATAGCTACAGAGACATCTATGCTTCATTCTCCTGTGGTTACAGAAGGTCTTGCTTCTTCCTCTTCTGTTGATACACCTGTTAAAAGTCCGCTGCCAACTCACTTGTATAGTCAGCAATCTGTTCATCTTATGAAGAAGATGGGTTATGACTTTCAAAAGGCAGAAGGTTTGAATTACGATAAAGGAATACGACTTCCTTTACAAATTCAAAACCAAAATTCCACTGTTGGATTAGGTTCTGAAGCTCCTTGCAAGAAAAAGGCTAAGAGAGGGAAGACTAAATCCTGTAATATGGTACTTCCTTCTCCTGAGTCTGAGGAAGAAACTTTTGCTGGGACAAGATTTGGGAAAGAGTACCACAAAGATTATGAGGGATCCTCTAAAGAAGCAGAAGACGTAGTGGAGACACTACCAGCTCAACCTTCTCCTGTTCCTGCTAAACCATCTGTGGTTGAAAAAGGGGAAACAGAAAGCAGTACGCTTTGATGTTCCATTGAAGTCTGCTTCCAGTCAGGGGGTAGTGATGAAACCTTACAAATTTGATATTCTAGCTCAGTTAGCCAATACTCCGGCTAGACTATCTATATTTGAGCTGCTTCGTCTTTCTAGAGAAAGCAGGGAGACTTTGAGTGAAGCCTTACTTCAAGCAGATTCATGCTTAGCTCAACTCAAGAGTCCTGATAATACTCCAGTTTCATGCCCGCAATGTCATAGTGTGATGGAAGCAATTCCCAACATTACCTTTACACAAGAAGATATGCTGCTGAAGCATAACAAACATGACAGGCCTCTGTGCTATACTGGGTATATTGGATCCACTGAAATTGACAGGATCTACATTGATCCTGGGTCTTCAATTAGCATAATTCTTCAGAGTATGCTAAGACCCCTGAGGATCCCTACTAGTGATCTGACTTACACTAGTACTACGATAGTCGGTTTTAACTCTGGCAAGAGTAAACCACTGGGGAAGATTCGTCTGCAGATTCAGATTGGCGATCTCCGAACTATGGTAACCTTCTATGTTATCAACTCAGACGTTTCTTACAATATCCTTCTTGGAAGACCATGGTTACATGAGCACAATATCGTACCTTCAACTCTCCACCAATGCTTCAAGTATGTGGATTCCCAAGGAGTTGTGAAGACTGAGTTTGCTGATATCAATCCTTTCAAGGGTGTCGAAGCCTATTTTTTTGATTCAAGGCTTTATAAACAAGAGCATATGAAAGATATATCAGACATAGCTGAAGATCAATCATCTACTGAGGATCAGTCTCTTAATGAAGATCCGCCAGAAGAGCAACCTTTGAAGATCATAGTCAAGGGACGAATCCAATCCCAACCTGTCAGTGATCAACCTTTGATAATCAAGGTTAAAGGAAGAACTGAGGCTTCATCTGAGGAATCAGTAAATGTTCCTGTTAAGAGCCAAGTTCAACCTTTTATGATCAAGGTCAAAGGGCGTACTTCTTGTACGAATGATCCAGAATCACCATTGATTGTCAATCTTGGCAAATCTACGCAGAAGACGGATAATAGTCCACTCTTGATTAATTCGAAGCGTATCAATCAGACTATAAATGATGTAAATATTGATCATTCTGTACCTCTTGATATCAATGAAGATTTCCTTTTCGAGTATATGGCTGTCAAGTTTATTGAAAGAATGACTTTATCTTTTGATAATCAAAGTCATCAATATAAAGACGACATAGAGCCAGAAGAAACTTTATACATTGATCATAAGGAAAATTCTTTTCCTCCTCATGTAGATGTTGGACCTTATGCTCAAAGGTTCCTGACATCTTCTCCCTATCTTCTACCTGTAGCCGCTTCATCACAAGCTTGCGTAACTTTTAGACGTCACGAAGAATCTTATTTCGTGGTTCCGTCTAATAAGAAAAACAAGCGCCAAATTATGTTTGGTCTGGCTAGAAATATCCCTGTTGCTTAGGCAGATGAGCTGAAAGATAAAGACAAAGGAAGAATCCGAATTGATAAGTATAGTCAACAATCTATCAAGATTATCCAGAATATGGGATATGATTTGAAGACTGTGCAAGGTCTCAATCAAGGCAAGGGTAGACGACTACCATTATGTGGTGATCCGTTTTACCAGAAGACTCGTCATGGGTTGGGATAAGATCCGTCTCACATGTTTAATGACGATATACAAGAAGAATTCTCTTCTAGCTCTTCGCAATCATCGGATTCAGAAGAAGTCCAATTCATTGAATCTGATATATTTTATTCCTCATATAAAGAATCTGGACAAGTATTCCCAGTCAATATGGTTCAAACCGATGATGAATCTGAACCATTTGAGAATGATCCTTGAGGATGATATCCTCTTTCTTGAAAAATATATTGATTCATTCATTCTCTTATCAATAATGACGTATATCTTCAATGACATCTGTTTTCTTATTCCCCAGCTACCAAGGTTTGGTTAAGCTGATTACTCATCTCTTTTTTCTATCTTACCGGTTGGTATATAAAGTTGGATTTGTTATTTATCATGTTCTTAAGACCTCTGGATGAATATTAAAATCTACTTGTTTTTCCTATCTATCACGTCCGTTTGACCTCTGCATAGATATTAATCTACCTTTCTTTGAGTTCTTACATACTGTCATATCCATATTACCTCTGATAGTATTATACTCTAAAGAGGAAAACAAGATTTCATTTTATCTATCATGTCTATTTGACCTCTGTATAGATGTTTATCTACTTTTCTTTGAGTTCTTATATACTGTCATGTCCATATTACCTCTGATAGTATTATACTCTAAAACAGAAAACAAGATTTCATCTATCTATTATGTCCATATTACCTCTGGATAGATATAATGTATTGAGTTTAAAAGACTTATCATGTTCCTATAACCTCTGATAAGTATTTTCTATATCATACCTATTGTTTAAAATCCCAAATAAACGATAGGATCACAAAATATATATATTTCTCATTCGTTTGTGGAAACATTGCAAAATGGATAAGAGAAAAGATTACAAGGAGCTCTTTCAAGGTGGAGTAGAAATATCTAGAAGTAACTTCTGTAGTTCTTCTAACCGTTTACTACGAGAACTCATAACTTTCTTGGTAGCCTCGGCACGTCGAGCTTCAGGGGTGCAAATGCAAGAAAGTTTAGCGAAGGTGGTTATCAGACCCTCTTTGGCTTCATCAAGGGTCCTGATAGTCGATTCAGCTCCAAAGGCTTTCTCTTCTAAAACCGAGCTCTGGGTGAGGTGCATATTTCGAGCTTCGATCATCTTTTCCCTTTCGGCCTTCAAACGAGCTAACGCTGCCTCGACCTCGTGGATTTCATCATTTTTGTTCTGAATATCTATGTTCAGAGCATCATAAGCTACTCTGTGACCATGTAGTGCGGGCTTTATTCCAGCCAAGAAGGCTTTCTCTTTGGCAACCTTCAGACTATGTTCATGGAGAGATTCATTATATGTAGCCTCCCGAGCAAGATAATCAGCTGTCAAGGCATCATATTCCTCCTGAATAAGACTTTCCACAGTCTTACTTGACAGCGTAAGATATTCTCTGATTGGCTGTTCAAGGTCCTCCACAATTTTCTCCAATGTGGCAGCTCTCTCAGCATCGTTGAACATAGCAACGTTCTGGTTGGTCGAAGCCATTGCCGTCTTCAAAGTCTCATAATTGAGGCCCTTATTCAGGACTATTTTTATCAGGGTTGCCAGGCTTTTATAAAAAGTGTCAGTATAAATCTCAACTAGGAGATTCATTTCTGTGCTGGAACTTGGCGTGGCAACGATATCTAACAGATCTCTTCCTTGGAGATCGGGAGCAGATGTTGATGGTACAACAGCAAGATGAGATGAAGTCGTTGCTGTTACTACCGTCATAGCCAATTGATCCCTAGAAGCTTCAGGGATTGTATCTCCAACATCTATAGCTACCATTGGTATAACAACAGACGGAGGTGGAGCTGGTATCGTTACTGCTGTTTTTTGGTTCCCAAGAACTTCAGGAGCAATGTCTTCAATATTTGTCACTCCAGCCGTTTCTGGAGTTCTGGCGGCGGTAATGTTGGTGGATGTGGTGACAACTACAGGAGCTGATTCAGATTCTGGCATTGGCTTGTCAGAAACTGGTACTGGATCAGTGACGACAGTAGAGGATGTTATTATAATTTCCCCAGTTTCTGTTGGAAGTTCAAGCATGCCTCCAGCATCTTCTTCAATTGATTGCTCCACAGGATTTTCCACTGCTCCAGTTGTGGTGAAACTTTCTACAGCCGATTCTTCGTTCAAGACTGCAGCCCCATCATCACCTACAGTGGGGTCGACTCTAGTCTTTTCTTTGTGCTGGTCCTCAGCAGGAGAGGACACTTCAGATTGTGCTTGTTGTGCCTCAAGTGATGGAGGATGTTCTTCTTGAGGCCCCATCTCAGGTTTTTGCACTCCCTCCTCTTCAGCGTCTGCGTCTTCTGAAGAAGAAGCTTCCTCCCCAGACTCATCATTTTCTTCATAGATTTCTTCTTCTTGAGGAGGAGGAGCTACAGGCTTTGGTGCAATTATGACATCTGCAAAACGAACAAAAATAAATTAGTATACAAAATCATGATATATAATTTCGTATAGGTTTTGTATAATACTTGGAATATGTGCGTTTTTTCAAGATATGTATCATAATCACCATCTAGTCATCATCCTCAAAGTCAAGAGCCGGTTCGTCTGATGGAATGCGGTCTTGATCAGCAGTGGATACAGTAGTAGTACCCTCCGTAACTTGTGCCTTGGACGGCAAAGATAAATGGAGTGAGGTGCTAAGACGTCCAGGAGACAAAAGTGTTACAGCTCCTGATCCAACTATTGGTGGAGGAGCTGAAGATCCTTCTCCAGGATGGACTGAGGAAGAACCGACAAGATGATCTTCTTCAATCAAAATGTCATCTTCTGGAGTGTGGGCTCTTGGTTTGGAAGGCCCTTTGGTGGTAGATTTTCTCTTCTTCTCTGGAGACTTCACCGGAGAAGTGGTAGCTGTGTTCTGTTTTTGTTTACGGGGCTTTCTAATAATTATTGGTCCCGCGGCTACTTCCTCAGCTCCTCTGGGAATTACTGCCAGAAATTCATCTATAACAGCATTATTGTCTGGTATGTCAGGGGCTATCCTGATAGGTTCTTCAATGTTTCCCTCCTGAGCCCACCGAAGACTTCCTTGCATACTATAACCGTCTTCAAAAGAACGGATAGACGTATAGAAACGAGCATACGTATGAAGTATACGTAGCTCAGTTGTACTAGTGGCTGTAGATATGGTGAATCTAGCGCCAGTACATGCAGCTCCGAAATATCTCCATGCTCGTGCACCGTCGATCAGCTTCCCATAATGATAGAAGCTAGTAGAAGGATTGTCAACATAAAGTTGATCATATCCAAACTGACGAGCGAACCTACTTGGCAGATAAGGCTCAAATGCACAGTTATCTTCATTCCTGTACATCAGATACGAGGGTCTGATATACACTAGCCATCGGTAGACAGATCTCGGCAATAAGGCCGATTTATCTACTCTATCTTCAAATTGCACACCGAGGCAGTCAGCTGGAACTGGTGGTCTGGTGCAAAAGAAATTCCAGCCATGCGAATAATTCAATGCTGCTCTGGTATCTGCCAACGTGGTAGTTCTCCACGTAGATTTGCTAAATTTTTGAAGGAAAATCCTCGCTTCATCCTCAGGGCCTGGTGGCAACAAATTACAATTATGGTATAGTAACCAACCTATCAGATAGGTGAATGGTAACTCTACCCTTGAAAAATTGTGAGGAGCATTATTGATTAGTTCTTCACCAAAAATCCTTAGACCTACGTTTATTCGGCACACCATTGCCGACAACAGTTTAATTATGTTCTTGAATACCAGACGGACCGCTGGCCACAATACGTTGCGGTGAATCCGGTCCACAGTGCTGATTCCTGGCACGACCCATCTGCGCAGCCATAAAGATAAGAAGCCTGCCAACAAGGCCTTCTTCGACATTTTTTGACTACCCTGCCTCAGGTAGCTTAAAGCCTCAGTCCCCGCAGGGATGTCTCCAGTTTTGGTAGACAGATATCGGTCGCGAGCTTTCTGCGATACCATCAACTCCTGAATTAAATCTGCAGGAATTATAGAGCAAGGCTTGATGACCTGAGTCTTGTCTTCTCGAAACCTGCTCTTATCTGTCTTAGACACTCTATTTTCATGATAAAATAGGTAAGTTGTCCATTTTGTAATGTATGCCAGATGTGATCCGGTTTCATACATGCTGGTGCAAATCAGATAATGGCACATGAGTTCTTCATAGACTTGTACCAGTTCGAGATTCTTCTCCCGAATTTCTGCCAATTCCCGATTGGAGGGAATATATTCTTCATAGGGGAACTCGCCCATTGGCAACTTCGAGATGAACTGCATTTCATGAAGGGCCAGACCCATCTCGCCATGTGGAGTTACGAAAGTTCCTGTCGAACTCATAAACAATTCCAATAAAGCCAAGAACAGATTGCCATTCGGTGGAATGCCATAACTGGTAGAAGCTACTACTTCATACAAACCGATGTCGTTCAACTCTGTTTCAAAGTTTTTCATGACCCAGTTGCTGATCTGGATCCAATTACCACTATAAGGGGTCAGCCACCCTGTCAGCCAAGGGTTGGTCTGAGGATATAAGACCCCTTCCCTTATGAATCTATTTATGAACATTAGAATCTGGACCGGCTGGATGAGAGATGAATCTTCACTCGGTGTAAACCCATGCAATAGTCCAGAAAAAGGAATAACACCACCATAAGGAGTGCTAATGTGATAGCCCATGTCATTTGCTCTCTCCCTTCTGAAAATGATTCTGCCAGGTCTACCATAGCTATTAGGAGTCAAATTCCACAGCATTTGACGGTGATGGCTAGCATGGACAAAAGTGGATATAGGGTAATCCCTGTCCATATCAGGGAGATACATTACCCTTTCTCCAGATTTAAATACCCAAGCTTCTTTTTTTGGGATGAGTCTGTGATTTGTAATCTATCGTATCTCCAAATAGGAAAGCTGGCTTCAAGAATTGTTGATTATCCAGTGACATCAGTACTTCCCCGTTTATCATGGATAACAACATCCTATCTCCTAGGGCATATATCAGTTGTGCTCTTTCTGCAGGATACTCTGGGTTGGATTGGGGAAATTGAACATGAGATAAATCCTCCAGATAATTTGAACCCAGCATGCCAACCGAGGAGCCGAAAACCTTTTCAAGAGGGTGAGCTTGCAAATCCACTGACAAAAGGACAAAAGAGATTAAATTAGTTCGAAGTTTTATGATTGAAGATATTGACTTTTACGCTTACTAAAAGTTGATAAAAGCTTATGGAGTCTTTGTTTTTCTCTCAGCGACTGTTGAATTTTACGCTACCACATAGTAATGTGAGCGTAATATAACTTTTTACGCTGGCATGTATGAACATGAGCGTAGTTAAGTTTTACGCTAGAACATTAATTGTGGGCGTAATCTAAATTTTATGCTGACACGTATGACGTGGGCGTATTCTTTTTATCTTTTACGCTAACACGTACAACGTGGGCGTATGTTGTTTTTTCAGTTTTTACGCTAACACGTACAATGTGGGCGTAAAAAGCTGAAAGTTTGGGCTATCTTCTTCTTCCTCGACGGACATTTCCAGCCAGAGAATAGGGTTTTACCCGTCATAGACGGAGCTACGGTTGGGTTGGGTTGTTGGTGTGGTGTTGATGATCGAACAGGGGTTTTTACATGATCAGGCGATGACGAATCAATGGCAGGTTTCTTCCCCTTGCTACCGGCGGCGGATGATTTCTTAGGAGCCATCAGATCAGAGTTTCGAAGAAAGAAAGGGCAAAGGAATTTGAGAAGATGAGTAAAAGTGTTTTCTCTCTCTGAAAAGACCTATTTATAGAGAGATTCAAAACCGACTGTTGGATATCCCTATTATTATGCTGACTGTTGGATATTCCCGCTTTTACGCGGATGACTGTTGCGTATCCCGAATTTTACGCTGACTGATCAAATCTCAACTTTTACGCTTCTTTTCAAAGTATTCCAAATTTTGGAGATATTTGAAAACTTTGAAGGGGGTCTTGTAGGAGCGTAAAAAGTGCTTCAAAGAAAGAGTCAAAGAGATGGATCATTTCTTTCATAAGTGATCTATTTTTACGCCAGGCAGAGCAGTTAATCTCTTTACGCCCAAGACAAGGCTAATCGCTTTACGCCTAAGCAGGCTGATCACTTTACGCTCGGGTCTACACCCATGGTTTTATGCTCAGGACAAGCTAGCCACTTCTACGCTGCACAAAGCTGTCAAGTCCCGCATTTAATGCAAACTCTGACATGGAGATATTAATGATGGCATATATCACAGAATTCAAAGGGATTTGTTGTTACACAGAGACCAATGTTGTCGGTTAGTATGTGGATTGAGCTACTTTACGCTCACACTATGGCTTCTTTTATGCATGAAGACTATACGAGCTTTTACGCTCAACAGTTGACGTGTGCGTAAAGTCTATTTGAGCTACTTTTACGCTCAAGGTTATTTAACAACCACTTTACACGGGAAGTCTATATCAGGGCTATTTTATGCCTAGTCTACTGCTTTACGCTCAGAGTACATTGGGGCTATTTTTATGCCCTATTCTTTCTGATCAGCTTGGAACGTGGTTTGCCTACATGGCTTTCATGCCACACATCCCGAAGAACGTGTGTACGTGCATCCTATTCTTAATGAAACGATGGGACACGTGTCAACGTATACAGAGGATGGCTTTGATCATGGGTGACGGTTGTTAGCGTAAAGACAGAACTTACACTGAGTTTTACGCACAGAAGCCCAAGTCTATAAATAGACTAATTTTTCTACATCAACGACATCACACAGAGACATGAGCGAATACAGAGATCAGAACTCAGAGATTCCGATTCTCCGGAGCATTCTTCTTCAACCTTTCTTTCAGAACGGAGTGAAGCAAAGCAGGAAAGCATTCGGCCTCGCCATCAGTGCCCAAGTGCGTTGATACCTTTCTGGTGACTTAGTTCTTCCAAATTGTTCAACTTCAAGCAGCAATCTTCATCATCATCGTATGGTCCAAGGAACAAAGTGATCATTTACAGATCAGACTTCTATAGCAATACTTTCCCAGAATTAAATTTGTACTTTTTTTCGTTTTATTTTCAAAAGCCAATTTTTCTCTGGCATTTTGTTAAGTGAAACAATAGCATTCCACAGTCTTGCGCAGGTGATCTCTGAAGATGACGCTCATAGCTCTTTGATAGGTAGCGCCAGCATTCTTTAAACCGAAAGGTATGACTGTATAACAGTATGTGCCGATTGGTGTTCGGAATGATGTGTGTTTTTCGTCATCAGGGAACATCTTGATTTGGTTGTACCCTGAAAAGCTATCCATGAATGACATGCGTTCAAAGCCACATGTGTTGTCGATCATGATGTCCGTGATGGTAAGAGGAAACTCATCCTTAGGGCATGCTTCATTTAGATTTTAGAAGTCGATGCAGATTCGAATCTTCCCATTCTTCTTGAGGACTGGTACTATGTTGGCAACCCAGTCGGGATGTTGCTCCTCCCGGATGAAGCCGCTGGCTATCAGTTTGTTGACCTCGGCTTCGATAGCATTCATGATATCTGGGCGGAACCGTCGTTGCTGTTGCTTGACAGGTTTTGCGTCCGGACGGATATTGAGTTTGTGAAGTACAATCTCGGGGTCCAATCCCGACATGTCTTCATAGCACCAGGCGAACACGTCAATGTATTCCCTGATGAGTTGCAGAAGCGCCTCCCGCTCCTCATCCGTCAGGCTCTTGCTGATGAAGATTGGCTTTGGAGAGGATTCATCGTCGAGGTCAACTTGCATGACCTCATCTTCAGTGGGAGGTTCTCGGAGTTCGAAGCGTTTCTCCCATTGTGCGTCTAGCTGCTGGACCCACGACTCTAACTCAAGAAGTTCAGGGATGTCCTCATCTTCTTCATAGGCATCGACAAATGCCATATTGACATACCAGACTTGTCTGAGTATGTCCCCAATGCTGACATCTGAATCGTAAGTGGGCGATTCGGTCGAATGTGAATGCCAGTCACATTCTTCATCTGAACTTTTCGGAGTTGTGGAAGGAGTACTTTCTGAATCATTCCCATATGTCGGGAAGTCGTCGGGGTATATAGGGATGTTCTCCTCCGGTTCGGACTCGGAGAGAGTGCTACCCCCTGCGCAGGAGGCTGTCTCGTCTTGGGACCCGTGGATGTCCTCGGGGACGTCTGGGTGTACTATATCTGTCGGAGGCATTGGTGCATCTTCCTGGAACGTCGGATTGTTGTGGACGTTCGGAAGGGTGCTACCCCTAGGTTCAGCTACCCCCAGGGATGGAGCTGACGAATCTCCAAGCGTTGAAGATTTCATCTTTGATCGGGTGCCTTAAAAAACCCTTCCTACGGTGGTTGTGGGCAACCGCTTGGATGAGGGTTTCTTGGTCATGCTGGTTGAAATCCTTGGGCTAGCCACCTTCGTTTTCTTCTCCTCTCTGTCGATAGGGATCTTCTGAGCGAAGTTGCAGGAGGCGAGATGACACGCCCCGTTTTCTGAGTTTGGTCGCTGCAGTCGTTGGAAGACGGACTGTCGATCCCCTTGTGCCACCGTCTTGCTACAGCAGCAGTTGACAATAATTCGAGTACAGTGATGTCCATGAAAGGGCTCGTTGCACATCAAGCTCTCTTCCCTTTCCTTGCGCTTGTGGAGAATCTTATCACGCAAGTCACTTGCTTTGTGGGGGTGGCAGTCCCGAGCACACGAGTGTGTTGGCATCCCGCCTGCTCCCTGATGTGAGGCTAGTGAGAGTACTGGCCTCTGATCGTTGTTGGGAGATTTTTGATGACTATCCTGTCCATTGGCCGCCGGGGGCTGGACACGAATATTCTTATACAACTTTCCATCGGGGGCCCGCGTCACAGTCAGCGGGGCACCCTGATAGTCAGATGTTGGGACAGCTGACTGAGCTCGACGAGCCTGCGCTGCCCTAGACTTCTTCCCCTTAGCACTCGAGAGTGCGCAGTAGGAAGAGTCCAGATGGTGTGCCACAGATTCTGACATATACTCCAGAGAGACTCCAAGATCAGGACCGCATGAGAGGCGGTCAAAGACTGACCGCGAGCTATATGAAGTAGATGATATGCGGCTGGGGTCAGTGGTCGTGCAGGCTGTCTGTATGCGGCTGTCTTGTGTGGCTGCATGAATCTTCTGTATGCGTCCAGAAGCGGTGGCCGCATGAAGCTTCTGTATGCGGCCAGAAGTGTTGGCCGCATGATGCTTTGGGTTGCGGCTGGAAGTCAAGGCCGTGCAGGCTGTCTGCATGCGGCTGACTTCTGTGGCCGTATGAGTTTTCTCTATACGGCTGGCATCCTTATGCGGCTCAGACCGTACAGAATTCCTCTTTGCCCCTGCAATTCCAGCATCATAGTATTTTCTTCTGCCGGACTTAGGGACAACAGAGTTTTCTTTGGTCTTGAGTGGAGCCGCATGAGAGCCTTCTCCACTGTCTTGGGCAACAGAGAGCACTTCGAGAGCTTTAGGAGGAGCAAATGATTTGGGCCTCCACTCCTTGTGGGCCTTCTTCGTGCGAGCTTGCTTCTGGACCGGGCCAACGCTCCCGTCGGAGAGCATTTCTTTAAATGCCTGTTGGTCGAACCGGGCGACCAGCATTTGTTGAGTGGAGCCAAGTTTGGCTACGTCCGATTGCGTCACCAACTCCTCAGCCGTGGAGAAGTTTGTCCCCAGCAAAGTCGCCATCGTGTTTGCCATTGATTGTAAAAGGACAAAACAATTATATCGGAGGACAGAACTTTAACTCACAACACAAACTCGCTCGTACAAAGAAAGCCTAGGGACGAAAACCTAGGTACAGCAATCTAAGTATAATTGTTTATTTTTGATTATGGGGGGTGACGATAGAGGCTCGGAAAAGCGACAGCATCTCTGCCTTACTCCTTGGACGATCGGACGCATCCTTGGCTCTGATGAAGAAAAGCACTCGAAATGTGCGGAGAAGAATCCTCTGTGCTCTCTGGATGTCTCTGGGGCTCTTTCTCTATGTGTGTGGAGAAAAGTCCTTTCTGCGTGGAGAGAAAAAGTCCTTCTGCAAGGGAATGGCACCTTGTTATTTATAAGAATGGGGGTGTCATCATTAGGGTTTACAATGATTGTCTCCTTTGAAAAGTCGGCGGCTTAGGAGTCCACCAATCTGGGTCGTTCATCCTGAATATAATAGATTTGAGCAATTAATGTGATTGCATCAAATATCTATGGGCAATAAATATTGATTGTTGTGAATATTCGTGACTTGTGATGGCCTGCCACGTGTCCAATTTGCTTGATTTGATTTGATCTGGGCCATTATGGCGATTGCAACAAATTTGATTTTGTTATGATTTGTTGGTAGCCAAAATTCCCAGGAGGATGAGACTGCCATGTGTCTCGATTATCACGAAGAGCGCCACGTGTCTCGACTGGGCTGTCTTTGGCAGAGCCGCATATGAGTGGTCAGCCGCATGAGGATGGGCAGCCGTATGAGGATAGGCAGCCGCATGACGATCGGCAGCCGCAAGAAGTGGGCGGCTGCATAAAGATGGGCGGCCGCATGAAGTCGGGCAGCCGCATGAAGTGGGCGGCCGCATGGGGACAGGCAGTCGCATGCAGTGGGCGGCCGCATGAAGTGGGCGGCCGCATAAATGTCGCAGCCGCATGAAGTGACCTCGGGACTTGGTGGATCTTTGCCAGCTGTAGGAGGATTTTCTTCTCTTTCCTAGGAATCACGCCATCATGTCAGAGTCATTATTACGTCTTTATGTCAGAGATGTCATAGCTGTCATTCAGAGCAGCCATCAGGACATTAAATGCAGCGAAATGTGGAGAATAGCTGTTGAAGGCCACGTGGCTTCTTTCTGGGCGGCGGACCGCATGGACCCTTGAGCCGCATGGACTCCTGAGCCGCATGGAGATCCTAAGCCGCATGGGTGTTTCTTTATTCTTTTCCATGCTTCTACAATCTTAAACTATCTAACTCAAAACTTACAATTATCCCATTACCTTAACTTACCTTACCAAGGTAATTTCCATTTCCTTGCCCCAATACAATGGTAACCCATCTATACCTTAGAATACTAACCTGGGCTTCTTAGGGTAGCAAGACACTAACCTATCTAACTATTACCAACCATAAATTCCTGCTATCGTGGACATCAAAACCATCTTTTCTAATATGTTACTTTCCTACACATTACCTTAAGATAATATTGAGATATCAAGATACCACATCTAACATAACCCGTTCTTCTAAACCACACTCACTCTCCCTCACAAACATCATCTATCTAACCCCCATATAACTTAGAATGCTACTTCTAAAATAACTCTCAAAAACTAACTCAAACATCTATCACAAACTCCTAATGTATCTTAACATGACATATAACATAACATGACCAACCTTATTTTCTACCACTAGAAACTGTCACGACCCGGTCCCCAAATACTTGGGTCGAATCGGATCATGCCCAGCCTGCACCGTTGATGAGACGGCGGCAGTAAGCTGTAATCCATATGCAGGTGATCAACAACATTTGAAACTAAATTTTTCTACAGCATTTATTTAAACGATAATTTAAAACTTGTTTTTGATATAAAGATTCATAACTTGAAACAAAGAAACTAATAAACTCTCAACTAAAGTAGCATCTATGGAGATGCCACCACATCCTCATCAGCTGGAAGTACCGCCGGGTACAAATCGGGATCATAATAGCTATTGATCAGCATCTCCGGGTCATCAGAAATACCTAAAATGTTGTCTCCAGTCAGGAGGGAGCAAAGTACAAATTTATGCAAATTTTAACAATTAAAATAACAATTAATATCATGCACTTTTAAACAGTTTAAAAATGAAACAGTTTTGAAATACAGTACAGTGATGTGAATAGGTAATGAATATGACCGGATTGGGTTACAGTAGTATCCTAGCGATACGGTATGGCTTGTCCCCGTGTGAAGAGGGAAAAGCTAATACAGTCAGTTATCCTAATTTTGGATTTGGTCATATCCACTACTCTACTCCCCCAGTCCCCAACAGTACAGTCAATACTCCCGAAAGAGTCCGTGTTTGAACAGTGGTTTAAAATTGCAATGAAATGATTGCTAAAATAATCGTAAATCCACATAAATGTACTTGCCTTAAATTTCTTAAGTTGGACGAGATTGGTTCTTCGGAATTTGAACAGTCACCCTCTTCTTTGAAATCCTACATTCCGGAAATTATGTCTCAGAAACCACAACTCTAGAATCTAGTTACAATCTCTAGATTTTGTTTCCTAGTCAATTTTAATCTTGTATTTAATCAACACAATCAGAACACGCTTTTCTAGTGCGTTACAATTAAGGAAATCTAAATTTATATTTTATTTCGAAAAAACTTGTTTTTATCAATTTATTGGGAAAAGATTAGTATTTTATATTTATACATATAAATATATATTTCTTTTCTTTAAGTGAGAAAATCATGAATTTCTAACTATTTAATTAATAGTAATATTAATTAATCCTACGTATTCACAATTCCAGAAAAAATCCACAACTAATTTCCTACTTATTACAACTTACAAAGATAAACAAATGAGCTTATGCTCTTACATTTCCATGAATTAAAATAAGAGAAATAAACTGTTAGTCTTGTAAATTTACCTACAAAATTAATAATAACTAATAATTAAGAATAAAATAAAATGAGTCTCAGAACTGGTCCAATCTTCATTTACAGCTACTCTGCCTCAACGTCCGGACAAACCGGTGCGTTTGCATTTCACTGGGGCCCATTGACCGATAAGGTCGTCGCCCTAAAATAATACGTCATTTCCGAAAAAATCGTTTTAAAATCATTTTTATAATTTTATAAAAATTTCGGCAGCACTTCCTCTATTTTTGGTTAACCCAAAAACTGGGAAAGTGTGCTACAACCTGCAAAAACAATCCCAAACCAGGGATACCCAAAAATATTTATATAAAATAACCACAGAATAACTTCCTAAGCCACATCGGGAAACCCGGAATAATATCAGAATTCCCGAAACAGACTCGGAATTCCCGAAAATAGCCACAAAATAATTCAAAAGCCAAGTGCCAAATAAATCTCTAACCAACAGAATAATTTCTCAGTATTCTCGGAAAATCCGAGAATAGGCACAGAACTTAGTCCTGTCCAATCAATCCAAATTATTTTCGGAAAACCAAAAATTTCCAAACGAAACCCACAGAACTCTTTCCAAAGAGTCCGCGTAAAATCACAGAATCCAAAAGTCAGAGGACAAAGTCCGAAACCAGAAACGTAGCCGAAAAACCGAATTTTCCGAAGAAAATTCCTGGACCAGATTTCATCATAGACCAAGAATAAAGAACTATGGGACTATCCAGAGGTTACCAAAAACGAAGGAATCCGAAGTGATGCCTCGGACTCGGAACTCGCCTCGCCGGAGTTCGGCTGCGTGTACAACACCCAAGCTCTGGAAAAGACCACAGTAAAGTTCCACGGAAAACACAGGAACGCCCGAGAACAAACCAGACAACGGATCAGGATTCTCGCGGGATGCTGCGACTCAGAAACGCGAAAGAACAACGACGAAGGATCACCAAAACTGCTGTGGCGCCGAAAGTCAGCGATGGTGCGATGGCACCCTGGTAGTTGGGCGGAGATGCCGCGGGCGTGGGTTGGGGCGCGCCGGAGGGGTGCGAAGGACGGAGTTGGGCGCAGGGATCTCGGCCGAAAACGGCCTGGCCGTGGCTGTGGGGAAGAACGGCGGCGGGATCGGCCTGGGCGGGGCGCCGGCGGGAGATCGGGGTGGGCGGATCCGCTCGGTCGGCCGAGATTCGCCGGAAAAGAGCGGCCGGTCAACTAGGGCTTGGTTAGGGCTTTGGAAAGGGGAAAGATGGGGATGGTGGTGGAGATGGGAATAATGGAGGGGTTTTATAGGGAGAAGGAGATGGGGGTTAAGGAATAGGAAGAGGTAACCGGCCGGAAAACCAGAGGCCAACGGCGGCGGCGGTTTCGGATTGGAAGGGTCGGCCGACAACTCCTCCAGAGGAAGAGGAAAAGAAATGGTTAAATGAGAAAAACTAATAAGTTATTTAGTTTAATAGTTTTTTTTATACAAAAGCTTAAAGGGGTTATGGCTTATTGGGTTTTGGGCCTAAGGCTATGGGTCCAAGTTGTTGGGGCTTTTAAGCTAACATAAAATTTTATGGGCTGAACAATAATAACAAGAAAATGGTTTTAAGGCTTTTGAGAAAATAATTTGTTTTCTTAAAAAATCTTAAAAAATATTTTAAAGTTCAATTAAATCAAATCGGGTTCATATCTAGGCTGACTTATACAAAAACTTAATCAATTTATTTTCTTGAACGTAATAATAATTGTATTCTAAATAACATAATTTTTAATTAATTAGAAAAAAATACATGTTTTGATCAAACCCTAGTTTCAAAAAATTCAAATTCCCAAATTAACAATGGAAAATATTTAAAAATAATTTTCTAAAATTACGGGTTTCACAACCTTCCCTCCTTAAGAAATTTCGTCCTCGAAATTTAAAGAGTTGGGTTAGAAATTACCTCAGGTCTCAAATAAATACGGGTACTTCTCCCACATCTCATCTTCTCGCTCCCAGGTAGACTCGCCTGGGGAATCATGCCTCCACATTACCCGAACTATCGGAGTCACCGAGGTCCTGGTCCTCTTCTCACCTTGGTCTAGAATCGCCACTGGCTTCTCAGGCATAGTGAGGCTCGGTCCAATCTCCAGCTCTGAGTGGTCTAAAATGTGATTCTCATCAGGAACGTAGCCTCTAAGCTGTGAGACATGGAAGACGTTGTGCACGCCCTCTAGATTAGCTGGTAGAGCTAACCTATACGCCACTTCTCTAATCCGGCTCAGAACTTCAAATGGTCCAATGTACCTGGGACTCAGCTTCCCAGCTCTGCCAAATCTGATTGTTCCTCTGGTAGGAGAAATTTTCACAAAGACTTTATCTCCTTCTTCGAACTGTAGTGGTCGACGACTGCTGTCTGCCCAATGCTTCTGTCTGTCTTGAGCAATTCTGAGCTTGTCTCTGATTATCTTCACCTTCTCTGCTGCGTCGGTCACCATCTCTGGACCCAGCAGTACTCTTTCTCCTACGTCGTCCCATGCCAAAGGTGTACGGCAACGACGTCCATACAGAGCCTCAAATGGGGTCATACCAATGCTGGCTTGGTAGCTGTTATTATAAGAAAACTCTACCAAGTGCAAATGGTCTTCCCACGATCCTCCGAACTCCAAGACACACGATCTCAGCATATCCTCCAGTGTCTGAATCGTCCTCTCTGATTGACCATCTGTCTGGGGGTGATAAGCAGTGCTGAACTTCAACTGTGTCCCCAAGCTGTCATGCAAACTTTTCCAAAAGTGAGAGGTAAAACGAGTGTCTCGGTCAGATACAATGCTTACCGGTACTCCATGAATCCGGTAGATGTGTCGCATGTATAGTGCCGCCAACTTCTCAGTGGATAAACCAACCTTGTAGGGGATAAAGTGAGCTGACTTGGTTAGTCGGTCCACTATAACCCAGATGGCATCCTTCCCTCCTTGGGAACGAGGCAAACCTGACACGAAATCCATTGTGATGTGCTCCCACTTCCACTCCGGAATGTCCAGCGGTTGTAGAAGTCCTGCGGGTCTCTGTCTACTTGCCTTTACTTGCTGACAGATCAAACATCTCGCCACGAATCTGGACACATCTTTCTTCATTCCATACCACCAAACAATAGTGCGCATATCCCGATACATCTTATTAGCTCCAGGATATATAGAATACTGCGACTGGTGCGCTTCCTTCATCAGCTCGTTCTTCAGTTCGCCAGATGGTACACAAAGCCTCGTACCATTCTTCAAAGCTCCATCACCGGCGATTGAGAAACCCTCAAGTGTTCCTGCCAACACTTGGTCTCTCAGTTTGCAAAGTGCCTCGTCTTGAAACTGAGTCTCCTTGATCTTGTCCATCAGATACGAGCTCACTTGCAACTTCATCAGTACTGAATCGCCATCCAGCTCCATCCTTCTATCTCCAGGCAATATGATCTCTAATCCAAGCTTCTCGATGTCCTCTAGCTGATGACGCTCCTTGGTCAAAAACATCGCCACTGGGTATCGACTAAGTGCATCAGCGACCACATTTGCCTTACCCGGGTGGTATTGTAGGTCGATGTCAAAGTCCTTCATTAGCTCCAGCCATCTTCTTTGCCTCATGTTCAACTCTTTCTGAGTGAAAACATACTTCAGACTTTTGTGGTCTGTGTATATCTCCACTCTCTCTCCATACATGACATATAACATAACATGACCAACCTTATTTTCTACCACTAGAAACACTACCCCACTAACCACCTAACACACTAAAAATACTCTCTAACTTAGGGTTTTCATAGTACAAAATGTGGTTGACAAGTGGGGGTAGGAATTTGGGGCTAAGGTGGGTCGAAACGGGATGTTTCGGGACCACAAAAACCCCAAAAAACCATCATGCACTGCTTCTGCTTACTGCTTTTTCCTGCTGCTTTCCTGCTCATTCTCTCACTCTCTAACCATCTATCCACACACACAAATAAATATATATGCACAAACCACACACACCTATATATATATATATATATATATATATATATATATATATATATATATATTTTATATATATATATATATATATATATATATATATATATATATATATATATATATATATATATATATATATATATAAGACACATGAATAAATATGTAAGGATACTCAATAACAACATTTAAAACATAAAAAATCTGAGATTAAACATTTAATAAATTATTCTAACATAAAAACAAACACAAAGTGTGTCCAAAATTGGGGGTTTCCTACATGGACCCAAAACACAACAAAGGACACTCCTATGACCTCCAAATGGACACGAAATGGACACAAATAGAGACACAATCATGAGGGTCATTCCTATGGATTCAAAATAATCCTATATACATGTAGGAGTGGATTAGAGGAGAGATTATACCTTCCGGGAGAGAGATTCCAAGAGAAATCCTTCCGACACGACACCGACACGATGTGGCCTCCAAATGGACATGAACCAAGGCCAAATCCTCCCAAACTTGGCTAGCACCCTCCTTCCATGGAGTAGAGAAGAAATGAAGAAGATTTGGTGGAAGAAAGGATTGATTTAGAGATGAAATCAATGGTGGTTGCTCTCAAATTTGGGGAAGAACAAGAGAGAGAAAGTGGATGGATAAAAACAAATTAACAATGCTCATGCATATCCCTATTGTGGCCGGCCATAATGGGCCTTGTGTCCCCTTCTAGAAATGTCTAAAAACCCCCCCACTAATCCTATTGATTAAAATTAGAAAAGGGTTTAAGTCGAGGCTATTTTAGTCATGATTAATTCTCTAATCTAACTAAACCCTATCCATAAATAATTTGCCTAACCACTAACTAAAAATAATACCATGTGGGCCATGTCTAACTAATGAGTGGGTCCTACTAGAGTCAAAACTACTCCGGATCCCCGACGCAAGTCGAATTGAGTTGAAATTCGAACCCGACTCAAATAACCCTAAAATAATATCATAAATAATAAAATAAATTTCAAAAATATTCAAAAATGAAAAATGACAAAAATACCCCTATTCTTGAAAACTGGGGGTGACACAAGCTTCTCAGTAGACGTACCCACATTAAATGGCAAAAAGTGGGCCGATTTGGTCAACCTGTCTACGATGACCCAAATCGCGTCTTTCCCTCCTGGTGTACGCTGCAACCCAGATACAAAATCTATCATGATATGCTCCCACTTCCACTCCGAAATGGACAACAGCTATAATAATCCTTCTAGCCTCTGCCTCTCTGTCTTGACCTGCTGACAGACCAAGCATCTAGCTACGAAGCGAGCTACCTTCCGCTTCATCCCATACCAGCAGACGTGCTCTCTCAGATCCCTGTACATCTTGTTGGCACCAGGATATATAGAGTACTAAGATCTGTGAGCCTCCTACATGACCTGCTCTCTGAGCTCTCCACTGGGCACACACAGCCTGGAACCGTGCCTCAAAGTGCCATATGCTGCAAAAGAAAACTCACCATCCACTAGCCATGCTCGAACCTGCTCTCGGATACACCACAGAGCAACATCCACGAACTGCGTTGACTTGATCCTCTCCATCAAGTCTGACTGAATTTGAAGGCCCCACATCTGCATCTGTACTCCAGGCACAATCATCTCAATCTCCAGGCTCTCCAAGTCTGCCAGCAAGTGATGATCCATAGTCAAACACATGGCTGTCGGATACCTAATCAAGGCATCAGCAACCACATTGGCCTTCCCTGGGTGATACTGTAGTGAGATGTCGAAGTCCTTCATCAGCTCTAACCACCTGCGCTGTCTCATGTTGAGCTCTTTCTGTGTAAACACATAATTCAAGCTCTTATGATCTGTGAAGATCTCCACCCTCTCTCCATACAAGTAGTGCTTCTACAACTTCAGAGCAAATATCACTGCTGCCAAATCCAGGTTATGGGTAGGGTAGTTCTTCTTATGGGGATGTAACTGCCTGGAAGCATAGGCAATCACCTTCCCATGCTGCTGCAAGACACAACCCAACCCCTTTCCTGAAGTGTCACTATAGATAGTGAACCCTCCTGAACCTGATGGCAATGTCAGAATCAGAGCTGTCGTAAGCCGCTTCTTCAACTCATCAAAAGTAGCCTGACACTCCTTTGACCAAACAAACTCAGCATCCTTCCGGGTCAGCCTAGTCAACGACTCTGCAATCTGGGAGAAATCCTGCATGAACCTCCTGTAATATCCTGCCAGCCCCAAAAAGCTCCTGATCTCTGCTACTGAACTCGGTGCCGACCAAGCCTTAACTGCTATGATCTTCTTCGGGTCCACTGGGATCCCATCTCCAGTCACCATATGACCCAAGAAGTCAACTCTGTCCAGAAAGAACTCGTACTTCGAGAGCTTGCCATACAGCCTCTCCCTCTTGAGTGTCTCCAGAACCATTCTCAAGTGTTCCTCATGCTCCTCCTCGGTCTTCGAATACACCAGGATATCATCGATGAACACCACCACGAACTTGTCCAAGTACTGGCGGAACACCTTGTTCATCAAGTTCATAAATACTGCTGGTGCATTGGTCAGCCCAAACAGCATAACCAAGAACTCAAACTGCCCATACCGTATCCTGAAAGCGGTCTTCGGAATATCCTCCCTCTTTACCATCACTTGATGATAACCTGACCTTAAATCAACCTTGGAGAAAACTCGAGCTCTGCTGAACTGATCAAAGAGATCATCGATCCGTGACAGTGGGTATCTGTTCTTGATCGTCAGGTTGTTGAGTGCCCTGTAGTCGATACACATCCGTACCGACCCATCCTTCTTGGGTACAAAGAGTACCGGTGCACCCCAAGGTGAAGAACTAGATCGGATGAAGCCCTTGTCCTGCAGCTCATCTACCTGCTTCTTTAGTTCCACCAACTCACTGTTGTTCACTCGATAGACATACTGAGAAATCGATTCCGCGCTGGAAACCAAGTCTATCGAGAACTCAATATCCCTGTCTGGTGGAAGTCCGGGCAACTCCTCCGGGAAGACGTCTATGAACTCTGTAATCAAGGGATGTAGAGCAACCTGTTCCTCAACTGAAGCTCCGCAGAAAAGTTCGTTGTCCTGCTCCGCCTACCGTCGGGTGTACTCGAACTCTAGCTCTCCTGGCGCTCCAAACAAAACTCTATCCCTTCGGCAATCTATGCTGACGTGATGCCTGCTCAAGCAATCCATACCTAATACGATATCGTAGTTTGGTAGTGGCATGACGAGCAGACTCACCTCCAACTCTCAGCCTCCCAAAATAACACTCCGCCCTCTATAAACATCACTCACGAGGATAACACCACCCCCGATCGTGATCTTGCAGGTCCTAGGCAATGGTTCAGATACAAGGCTGTGTCTAATAGCAAATGATACCGACACAAAACTGTGGGAAGCCCCGAAATCAAATAGAGTGAAAGCTGGAATGGAGTCGAGAAGAACCGAACCTGCAATCAACTCCCCAATGGCCTCTGCATCCTCGGCCGCCATGGCGAAAGCTCGCCCCTGCTGACCTCCCCGAGCCTACTGTTGATGCTGGATGAACCTCTGCTGCTGAGTCTGCAGTGGTCCCCTCTGCTGCCCTACCGGAGCCTTGGCTCCCGCTCCCTACGCTACTCTGCCTATGAACTGAGCGCACTCCTTCAACTGATGGTCAGCTGCTCCACAGAGAAGGCACCTGCCCATTCTTTTTCTGCACTCATTCTACCCGTGTCCTGACTTCTTACAGTAAGCACAGCTGGTGGTCTGCTATCTCGGTGCCTGCTGCCGCACCCTCGGCTGCTGATGCTGTACCTACTGGAAAGGTGTCCGGCCCTGCTGTTGGAACTGCTGCTGATGCACTGGCCTCTGCGGCTGCTGGTGCTGAAAATGAGGCCTCTTGGCCTGGCCCCCGCTGCTGCTAGCTCCCGGGAAGTCCCGACCTCTCTTCAGCTTCAACCCCAGGTCATCCTTCGCTGCCATAGCTCCAGTGAAGATCTCCGCGAAGGTAGCATTCCGGTCACTCTTAGGCTGTGTTTGGTAGGACGGATGGAAAAGTGGAAGGTAGGAAAAAGATAAGGATACATTTTCCTTTCATATGGAAAGAAAAGATCATTTCCTTCCTTTATGTTTGGTAGCAAGGATGGAAAAGATAAGAGATGCATTTTCCTTTGTTTGGTATGAAATAAAAAGTAGAAGGAAAGAAAGTAAAAAATATAGGGTTTACCAGTTCTACCCTCAACTAAAAACATTTATTTACTATTTGACTTCAAAAATAATTTTTAAATAATACATTCATATGGGGGTATAATTGTTAATTAATACAAACCTCCACTTTTCCTTCCACTTTTCCTCCTACTTTTGGGGGATTGAATTTCTTAGGTTATGAGGGAAAAGTAATCCCTCCACTTTTCCTTCCTTCCTATTTTCCTTCCATATCAAACAAGAGAAAATGAATCTTTTCCTTCACTTTTCTCTCCTCTATTTTCCTTCCTCCCACTTTTCCCTCCTACCAAACACACCATTAGTCAGTGACCGAACCTCCCTGATAAACCCTCGACGGAACTTCCTCGCCTTCATCTTCTCCGACAGATCATCAATAAACCAGGCCAACTGGCAAAACTCTCCGGCGTACTCAGCAACTGTCTGGTTCCCCTGAACCAGACTCTCAAACTGTGCCTCAATGCTTCCTAGTGGCACATCTGGGAAGAACTGTTCTTTGAACAGCTCCTTGAACTGCTCCCAAGTCTGACCCTCAACTCCCACTCTGGAGTCTGTCTGGTACCAGGTACGGGCTAATTCCTACATATGACTGTCCGCGCCTCGATATGAAGTCTGGCTGGTATCTCTGCCAGCCGACAAATCTCCTCGATATGCTCAGTCCAATCATCTGCATAGTGAATGCCTTCGGTGCCTAGGAAATCTCTAGGATGCATCTTCTGGAAGTCCTGGATATCCTTCTCCCTCCGGCGAGGCTGCGGCTGTGCCCCCTGAGCAGAAACCATCTCCACAATCGTACGGACCAGCTGATATGCCTCGTCAATCTCCTAACGGAAGTCGGCAGTCTGACGCTGCTGCTGCTGCTAATGAGACTCCATAATCCTCTTTACGAAGGAGAATAGATGAGCAGCATCTACCATCCCTGCAGGTGGAGGCTGCTGTGGCGAAAGGATCTCAGGAAGAACCAGGCTCTACCTCCTAACTAGTGGAGGTGCTCTTCCGAAAGCCGTAGAAACACCCACCCCAGCTGGCATGACTAGGGCTGCGGCACCGGAAGCTGGCTGCTGGGGACGAGAGGTGGAAGACCTCTCATCAGCGTCCCCCGGTCCTGGGTGATGTGATCTCGTCTCAACTATCCTGGCGACACAGATCAAAACAAGAAATAATTTTTGAGAATGAGTCAAAATATCAAAGGAGGACAGTTTATATTCAAAGGAAGACAATAAGCAGCAAAATATAGATATACATAATCTGATAAGAAGTTTTTCCTAGTGTGATTGAGTACCTTCAAAATATCATAATCCTACTGCAGGCTGTAGTGATACTCTAGTTCGAATACCACTACATAAAACTAGACCTGCATGGGCCACCACTAAAAACGTGTCACGACCCGCACGCTTGAGTAAGGGCACGAGAAGTGGGTACGTCCAGCCTATGCTACAGTATCGGCGGTAGAACGCTATCCTAAGTCAATCATCTAACAATATATAAGGTACCTGTACAGTATATACTCACTCCGAATGGAGGTGACATAGCAGAATATAATCTCAATCACATCTAAGACAGAATACGATAAGATAGATATGAAATCCAAAAAGAGAAACAACAGATAGAAGTCTAAGCGTCTAAGATATCCCAAATCCAGATAACATCTCAAATCTTAAATACAGTAATCCATAAAGTAAATACAATAAAAAGACATCCTAGACTAAGGGTGTGTCATCCACTGCTAAGGGGTTCTGCTGCTGGTCCAGGTCACAGCAGTCCTCTAGGGTAGTCCCGTAAAATATAGTACAGAGCGCCTCATCCTCATCCTCTGTAATATTTTCAATAGGTCCAGTCAGGATAGGAGCGAGCACAATACATCTCAACAAATCATAACAGGTTAGGAAATATAAACATGCTAGAGAGTAAGATACATAAAACTGAAGAACAACCTGATATAAAGAGAGACTGTAAGTAAATAGCTACAATATATAAGAGAACTAATCAGTGCTAGTGATTCAGAGTACAAGATGAACATGTGAATAGCTGGAGGGTGATTCATTACTATTAAAGAGGTGATTTATGACTATACTACTTTGAAATTATTCACATGTTTAGTTTCTACCCCCCCATCCCCAATCAATACATAGGGATCCAGTCAAGTTATGTTAAGATTCATGACTATACTACTGGCCCATAAAGGGTGATTCATGAATAGATTCATGAAGGCTCTGTGATTCATGAGAGTACAATAATCACAAGCTGATACACGAAGATTCATGATAATAGAAGCACGAGATACATGATGTAAGTGAAACACACGAGACATGAGTATCTGATGCTCCCGAGGGGGATAACATCTCATGAAGGGATCCATATAATACTAATCCGTGCTACTAACGTGTCAACATCAAGTAAAGTAATCTAAAGCAGGAAATATAATCCTAAACAAGATATGAAATGATCAGAGAATGTACTCGTCTGGTATCCTGAATATCTGAAGAGAATATACTGTCCGAGGAGTGGTGTCTGGCTCCTATAGAATATTACAAGTCTCTACATGTCTAAAATAGTAAAATAGACTGCTACAATGCATCTACATGATGTTTGGGGTCAATCTAGACTAAAGTCAACCTTTGGTCAACTCTAGTCAACTACACTAGTCAAACTAGGTCAACTAGGTCAAGCTTAACCCAAACAAGTCTCACTAAGCCTAGCCAGCCTATTCTAGCAAGCACACACCATCACAAAGTCATACCAGCCTATCAACACCAATCCACATGTGTATACATACCATATACACATACTATAACACATAGGAATTACATAGGCTATGTGCCATAGGCTATAGGCCATATGTAGTCCATATCTCACATATTTCACACATATTATATATAAATAAATTAATATAAATATCATGCATATATATCACATTTTTATTATCAAACATATAGATAATATATATATATACATATAGGCCATTAACATATATATTACATATAGAGAGATAGACATGTGTGTGTGTGTGAATGAGTGACAGGAATGTGAAATCAGTGATGTGTGTGTGTTTATGTGACTGGGCCATAGGTGTGTGTAAGTGAAATCTGTGTAATGTGTGAGTGTGTGAGGGTGTGTGAAATGAACATAGTGTTGTGTCAATGTGTTTTCATAATTTAGGCATAGGAAGTGTGTGATACTAACATGTGTGTGTGTGTGGTACTAACATTATGTGTGTGTCAAAGAGGGTGAGACAGTACAACAGTTCTCAGGAGATGTTTGAATGAGAAATGTGAATTCTCAGGAAATGTTCTCAGGTATCCCAGTATAACCTATAACAATCCATACTCAATTCGAAACCCTATTTCCCCATGCCAATATGAAAACTACTATGAGACTAATATTCAGACACATAGGTAAATTAACATTGCAATAATCATTAGGAAAATAGTTTAAAAATCACATTAAATCCCAAAAATTTACATAGCAGTGAACGTATCAGAAAAATTGGGGAAAATCACAAATCGAAAGCTAAATTCAACAATAACCCATAACTAAGGGTTGGTAATCGAAGTTTCAAGTGTGTACGTGTCAAACATGGTCTCTGTGTCCCACCAAGTGGACACAATCGCGTCCAAGACACTAAAACACACACGAACACTAAAACTGGACACAGCGTCGTGCGCGTGTTCACAGCATTCGTGGACACGACACGATATGAACTAGGACACGTGCTTGTGTCTGGGGGTTCGCCTAGGATAGGGCTATACCCCAGGTAGCCTGCCACGTGTCCCCATCGTATCCATGACAGACACGAGATCCGTATCCGAGGGCCAACGCACGCATACGCACGACAGTGCATTCCCCATGCACGCAACCCTGCGTGTCCGACACGACGCCATTAGACTCGAGACTTGGGGGTTGAAATGTCAATCAGTGCCCCCTCCTCGACGTCAAATCCCAGGCCGCCATATGCTCTGTGCAGTGAGCACGAGGCCCTGAGCAGCAGGACAGTGCACGCTGTCCTGAACAGCAAGTTCGTGTCCTCGTGTGGACACGACACGACTCCAAATTCACAGATCAAGGACCCGAATCTAAAGACAAGCCCTAGATCTAGGAATTCATTCAAAAATAGCAAGAAAAGTTGGTTGTGGCATTTCATCAAACACCTAGACTAGGGAATGGATACGTGTCCGATACGGACACAAAATCAAATGCAATGGACACCAAACTTTCACTATAGCTAGGGGACACCTAGATCTAGGCTACCATGTATTAAAAATAGAATTAAAATGGAATTAGAAGGGTTTACCTATAAGTTGCAAGGATAAAAAAAAGCCCCAAATCAAACGGTTCCCGTTGCTAGCCAAATCCTCCAAACTGCATAAAGACTAAAATTACTCCTCATGAATAGCAAGTAGAGGTTGATTAGAATCATATGCAAAAGAATTGGGTCAAAAAGAATTAAAAATGGATTTAATAGGAATTTGGAAAGTTGGAGATTTACCTTTCCTTTCAAGAACTTGGTTGAGCAGAAAAGAGGCAAGAACAAGTGGAAAGGACATTAAATAGGGGGGAGGAACCCTAGGTTGGCCGGCCACTATGGGTTGGTTAGGGTTAGGGCTCAAGTCATGGGCCTATGGGCTAAATTACATAAGTCATGAAATTCAAATCACAAGTCATAAGTCATTTCACCTATTCTTAATTCTTCCTACTGAAACTAGTTTCTAATGACTAAAATGAGGTTGACTTAAGTTAGTCTAGGGTCACACCATTGCTAACCAAGTCACCATAGTTAGGGTCAGCTTCTAGGTCAGTCTACAAAGTCTCAATTAGTCAAAATCACAAATATCAATCACCAATTCAATAAATCAAATAAATTCAAAATTTTATCAAATGACCAAAATACCCTCAAGCTAAAATGTGGTAGTGACAGGAGCCCCAACGACTGGAGTGGGAAGAATTCCCTTGCCTTCGGAGACAATAGAGAGATCAGAGGGTGCATTGGACTTAGGAATCCAAACTTTGCGCACCTTTCGTGATTTTTGCACATTGGAGCAGCGAGCACTACCCCCAGTACGGAGCATTTCTTCGTAAGCAGTTTGGTCGAGCTGAACGACCAAAGTCTTTTTCGTCGATCCAATCGACACATCATCGTATTGAGCAATTGCTTTCTCGTCAGAGGAGAAAGTCGTCACCAGCAGAGTCGCCATTTTGTTTCACTTAACAAAATGCCCTAATGCTTTTGAAAGAAAACGATAGAAAATGTACAAAGGTATAAGTAAATTCTGGAGAGAATTGCTATGGAAGACTGATCTGAGAGCGATCACTTTGTTTCTTGGACCACACGATGATGATGAAGAAAACTGCTTGGAGATGAACAACTGGAAGAACTAAATCACCAGAAAGGTATCGACACAATTGGCACTGATGGCACGGTCGAATATTTTTCTGCTTTGCTTCACTCTGTTCTTGAAGAAAAGTTGAAGAGAAATGATCTGTAAAATCACTTTGCTCTGAAAGTATGAATTCTCTCAAGATATCTGGCCTGAAAAACCCAAGTCCCCTCTTCTTTAAAAAAGAAGTCTTTATATAGGCTTGTCCTTCTGTGCGTAAAAAGTACCAACTTTGGATCTCTACGCCGGCTGGTAGAATAACAGTCACCCACGTACAGAAATTAGCCTCTACGCATATTGACACGTGTCCCATAATCCAATAAAATAAGAAGAACACGTACACACGTTCTTCGAGAAGTGTGGCATGAAGGCCACGTCAGAAAACCACGTTCCCACACAATCAGGACAGACGGTGCGTAAGAAATGTTGTTTAGGCATGTCTGAGCGTAAAATAGCTCAAAGTAAGCTTTATGCGTAAAGCGGCTAAAAATAGCCTTGAGCGTAAAGGCTCAAATAAACTCTACGCGCAAAAAGAGTGGCTGAGATAGCCTTGAGCGTAAAAGCTCAAATAACTCTTATGCGTAAAGAGGAGGCTGTTCCTCGAGCGTAAAGCAGCTCGTTGGCATACTAAACAACAATCCTGGGTTGGTGTGAAAAATTTTCTTGGCTTTTGTGCAACTATTTGTCAGAGAATCAATCTGTCAGAATAGTATCTTCATGCATTTAATGCAGCATGGACAGCTCATTCTTCGCGTAGAAAATAAAACTGTCTTCGCGTAAAGTCTAGATTTAACCCTTGCGTAGAGCTTGAGTTTGACTCAGTTTGACCTTTGCATAAAGTCTGAATTTAACCCTTACGTAGAGCTTAAGTTTGACTCAGTTTGACCTTTGCGTAAAGTCTGAATTTAACCCTTGCGTAGAGCTTGAGTTTGACCTTTGCGTAAAGTCTGAAATAGGCTTCGTGTAGATTCTGGAAAAGACCTCAACTTCTTTGCATTGGTCTACGAAATTTATTTACGCTTCTACATGGCCGATGGTACAAAATAAGTGTTTTTGTTTATCATTTTTTTCATGTGTTTATCATAAATTAACTTTTCTCATGAATATAATATGTCAGTATAGATATCGTCCCCCGTCGGTACAGAGACGCCTAGGCTACTTATTGAGGAATAATTATGGTGGTCCTTGGATAAACTACTCTGATGCCCTGGACGAGGAAGGCCTACTGGTTTGCGCTCTTCAAGGTTAAAATATATTTGCTTTTAACATGAATCATATAATTTTTGTATATTATATATAACCGATAAATATTTGGTTTGCACTCTTCTAGGATATGTTTTTCTATCCATCGCACTGGGCCGAGATGATCGAGGGGATGTTTCATGCCGTCGCTGCTAAGCTGATCCGCGATGCTATTAATGATCAGAAGACTCGTGATCATGCCGAAAAGTCGATCCAAGGTTGGATCACCCCTAAGCAGTGGATTGCGATGAAGTCTCGATTCGATGAGCCAAGGTACAAGGAAGTGTCTGAGAAGGCCAAGGCGGCTAGGAAGCAGGGGTCAAAGTGGTGCGGTGGGTCGATTCCGATGATAAAACATTTCCGTCGTTTGGTATGTCTTTTTATTTCAGAAATATTATTTTAATGCAAGTCCGATAAATTAGTAAAAGGTGATATATTTAATTACAGGTAAGGAGGGGTGATGACGCCAATATGGTGACTGTCTTCCTGGCCACACATCGGAAGGGCGGGAAGCTTATTGACGAGAGGGCGGAGCAGGCCTATGTAAGTATTACAATTCTATTTATTAATTTTAATACTTCGTGTTAGTTTTGATATAACTTAGTAAATATGCATGTAAATAGATATTCATATAGTTAGTGATAATAAGTACATTAAACATTAGAAGTTATAGAAGTATCCATGCTTTCTAGGCCGAGTTTCAACGGCTTAAGGAGTGGGCAGCTGCTAGTGCACATGATGCGGGAGAGGCCGGTACTTTCTCGCAGCCCGCTCGAGCTCCGTCGGAGGATGAGCTATGGGTGACCACCGCTGGTGGTCTCCACAGGGGTACGTACTACGGTACGGGATCCAATGGCTCCCTAGTTGCGACACAGTCCTCTAGGGCCTCCCATGCTAGTGTGCATGGCCCACAGCCCTCCCAGGAGTCTGTCTGTGATGAGCTGCTACGACGGATCCAGGAGCAGCACCAGACGGACGATGCTGTGCTCATAGCATGATTGGATACGCTCGACCGCAGCATTATGGAGCTCAGAGATGTGACTGAGAGGACAGAGCGGGGCGTCACTGATCTTAGAGCGTCGACAGAGCGCAGCGTGACGGATCTGCAGGCATCACAGCTTTCCATGGGCGTGAGGCTCATGTTGACGCAGGATTCGATGGTTGGTAGCAGTACGAGGCTGTTATCGACCATGTATTCCTACCACGAGCGACTAGCAGCGTTGGAGCGTTATTGTCCTCCGGGTGCGCCTTCATTGTCGTCGACTCGGCCGGCGCCACTGCCTTCTTCATCGACACCGATGTAAAACCCCCTATTTTTTATTATTTTATTAGACTTAAAAAGTGAATTTATGTAAATTATGATTATTTTTATTTCATTAGAAATGACCTTAGCCATTGTTGAATTTTGGAACACAAGACTACCATGAATTTTTGCACGGAAGATGTAGCAGTGTGCCTTGACTAGTGTACTAGCCATGCCGGGGGAAGCCTAGCCATAGTGATGTCCAAACTAGAAAAACAAGACCAAGTTGTGAATTGACTCATTTAAATTATTTTAATGTGATATTATTTTATATATTGATTTTTAGATGACCCGGTTTGTCCAAACCAGCCCGAACTAGGGCCCGGACCGAACCCAATCCCATGTAAGCATGTTGTGTGACCAAATGTGGCCAAGTAGGCATATTTTATGTATATACAAATATTTTCTAAATTACTTTAGAATTTTATGTGCAATTTCTAATTATTTATACTATTATTGGTATTTTATTATTAAATAATATCGTAGAATAATTGTACATTTTTGGACCCGGATAAGGGTGTGCGGTATAAGTTCACCCATTGGAAAGATTTTATTAATTTATTATTATTAAAATTGATTTTGCGAAGATTTAATAAACATGTTTTCCTATTTAAATATTATTACTATTTTGAGTTGATTTATTAAGGATTGAATTTATATATATATGTAGATATGCTCAAATATATTAAATAATTGGATAGTTGACTTTTAAATGGTATTTGGTTTTTAAATAGATTTTTGGTGTATATATATATATATATATATATATATATATATATATATATATATATATATATATATATATATATATATATATATATTGATAGTTTTAGATAAGAGAAAAAAAAAGAAAAAGAAAAAAAACCACATGGTGGTCGGCCCCACCAACCGACCACACATGCGCCCAAGAAACAAATAGCAGCAGCTATTAGGCCGCCCAACCCTTTTTCTTCATATATAGCAGCAGCAACTTTATAAGGGGCACCCCCTCCCACATTCATGATATATATATATATATATATATATATATATATATATATATATATATATATATATATATATATATATATATATATATATATATATATATATATATATATATATGTTTTAGTAAAAATCAAACCCTAAAATTTCTTCCACTTCCTCCTCTCTCCTCCATCCTCCTCCCTCTCCTTGGCGTGCATGCCAGCCTTGCCGGAGCGACAGCATCTCCGCCTCACGGTCGCCATGGCAACAACAACAAACACCCACAACAACGGCAGTTTTTAATATCGAGGTACCCGACTTCTCCAATTAATTTCTCTTCCAATTCTTGTCCGTTTTTAGATCCGTAAATTCCTGTAGAAAGCCCACATGACCCTCTAGCATCCCCTTCAAGTAGTTTTATTTATTCTGCAATAAATTTCAGGTTTAATTAGATTAAAAATCATGAAAAATCAGTTTTCAAAAACTTAAAAACCCGGTACGAGGTACGTCCCGACAAACCGGATGACCCCGTCGTAAACTGAGAGTACCGAAGGGTCCATATCGACTTTACGGATGTGCGGGCTTTGACAGAATTTAAGTTGGTTGCGCGTACGCGACGAATTTGATCCGTATCCGTCAAATTTTTCTGTATCGGGCCTTTTCGATATTTTCTAATTACTTTGTGCACACTCATCAAATCGCGACGAAACTTGTGCCATTGGACTCAAAATATTTTTCTGGTCCTGTATGCCAAGTTTGGTCCGATTCTGAGACCGTTGACTGGGATGCCATTTTGGCGGGCCCACAATCCCACTCAACGGGTGATTTTGTGCACGGCTCCTCGGAATCCAAAATTGGA
Organism: Iris pallida; assembly: GCA_029216955.1. Taxonomy (NCBI): domain Eukaryota; kingdom Viridiplantae; phylum Streptophyta; class Magnoliopsida; order Asparagales; family Iridaceae; genus Iris; species Iris pallida. The sequence continues at coordinate 1,184,873 of JANAVB010011596.1, forward strand.
CATACCGTTGAGTTCATCTTAGAAAAATAAATTCATAGACATGTAGTTTGATGACTTTAGAGACCGTAGGTTTTGGCGCGTATTTCGGTGCAAGGCGGGTCCAACGGCGGACATCGTTTTGACCCAAAATTACGATTTTGTCCATGTTCCAGAATTTGACTTTTGGACAGGAGTTTCCTAGGCATATCTTTTATTTCAAACTCGTTCGTGATGTTTGTTTCAGCATACGGAGCTCCTTTTGGATTTTGACTTTCGTGTTGACGATTCTGACTGTTGGATTTTGCTACATCTCGTACCACCCTCAGGCAAGACACCTTACCATTTGCTGTTTAATTATTTTAGCTCATATTTCATGCATTATTCATTTTTTTATGCAAAATAAACTGTGATACATGGCATAACCTGTTAGAACTTACTGTTCATTTATATTCTCCTGCTATGTATTATTTTTCTTACACATTAAACCTAGATTTAAGGGACCACCTTGTGTGTTGCATACATAGGCCTTGACACATTTATACCACGTTATTGTGAGTCACATATAGGACTCGAACATGCGTAATTGGCTAGCCACCAGTACGTATAAGCCGTGCGTTAGAAAATAACTGCTATTAGAATTGCATGCTAGAAGACTTAGCAGTTATGAGTTGGCATTGGGCGGGGAGAACATGATTGGAAGTTGACTACCACCCTATCTGTCGTAGACTCGCTCGCTACTGAGGAACGATAGGTAGAATATATGCTATAGACTCGCTCGATACTGAGGAATAGTATATGGTATTGTGACTCGCTACTGAGGTACTGCATTGGTGTTTTCTTGACTTCACCCGGTAGTCATGCGACCATGAACTGTTCTTAAAACTGTATTTACTTAGATTGGTTAGGCACCCTTATCCGTTAGGTACGAGTACTTTTGGTTTGGGTACTTGTATCTGACCGTGGCTTGGAACAATAACTTGTCACGGATTAGTTCGTCACATCTTGTCCTTGTTTGGTTGTAGGTGTGGCTTACTACTTCGATGAGAAGGTATTGAACCTTGTTGGGGTCCGGATACCATATTGGATTTGTAGTATGGAAAGATACGTCACCGTGAATTAGTTTACCATCTCCTGTCCTTGTTTGGTTGGGGGGATGGTACGCTAGTTCAATAGGTGCATGTTGGACCATGTTATAATTCAATTGACTTATTTATTTGAGCAATATTTATTCAGTTTATATGGCATGATATTATGTGTCTTGTTACGTCCCTCTGAGGACCTGGTTATCTCTCCAGGTGTGTGCTCTTGTCTTTCGCAGGTGCTCTAGCTCTAGCTGTGACCATCTCTATTTCTTCGAGGATGATTGTGCTTAGATCGTCTTCGCTTCGCTAGCCAAAATTATTGTTTTGTATATCTTGTATTTCTTTTCATAGTTGGTAGTGGATTTGTCTCCGCCCAACTATATGTATCAATGACAATTCATTATCATTATATGACATCTTTTATTCTTATATTTCGTGGATGAGATTAGACTACTCTTGGTTTACTGCATTTTACAGCTTATTTATTCATACGAGGTTTCCATATATTGGAGTATACTTCGTATGTATACAGCTGGCATGTCTATGTACCTAGTCCTACGTATTTTGGGACTGGGGCGTTACATGTTTTTGTGGTGGCCCATGCAGGTCAAGATAAATTGTTTAGTTACTTTACCGTACTAAGCAAGCCTGCGTATAGGATTAGAGTTTAGGATCTCATCCACATACTTGACCTCTTCCTAGATTTTATCTATCGTTCGACTCATCGACTGCATCTTTCTTGATTCCTTCCATCATAATTATTATCTTCACTTCGTGCTTGCTAGAGATTGACCCTACTAGTTTGATGTCCCAAAACACCCTTAGTTTAATTCTTGTAAGTTGGGTAGAATACCTCACCACCTAACAAACCTTTTTCTTTGTGAACCACATTGGTAAGTTCACTTAGACTACAAAATTCAGAGGATCCTAACCTAGCTAGTCAACCAAGCCAACTGTGCAGGCCCAAACTTCGGGCGGAACTTAGATTTTTAAAAGATCCTGGACTATTTAATTTCCTTTATCATTCTCCCTTACTTGTATTTTGACTGTCTTATGCTGCTAATTAGCCTCAGTTTTGCAAGCTTATTTCTTTACCAAGCTTGATCATGACATATTTTATTGGGTGCACCCACTAACATATTGTCTAATAAGAACCGGTGCATGATGGTCTGATCAACCTATTGCACTTTGGTTCGCTTATCACATATTATTCTACGTGGATGAAGACATAGTAAACTTGCCTTAGAGTCTCATCCGCGACAGCCTTGGCAATTCTCTTTTGAATTATTTTTGCCGCCTATGAACCCCGCAATTCGTACTCAATATATAACACCGTCTTTGAAACCTTTGTTGTTCTTGTCTTTTACTTATTTTAGAAAGACAAGGCACTGTACTTGCTAAGATAGACTCAAGGTATCATCTTTGGTTGTCCAATCGGTTAATTATACACAAATGTAGATAGACACCGACCAACTCATGTGGCTATATCCTCACCTTAAACTCTTCTTCTCCCCAATCCTAGAAAGTTCATTGTGCCCTTCCAACCCCTCTTGAACGCATGAGAGTGATTCTAATCATCACTTAATCAAACCCTCGACCAAGACGATTAGTATCCAGTTCTCCCTTAAGGAATCACATCTCCTAAATGTCTAATTTATTCTCTTTGGCCTACTAAATTCCTTACTGTTCTCTAAAATTGGATATTCAAAAATTTGCTACCTTCATTAGAAACCCTTATTCAATTCCATAATCATGATATATTTTTGTATATATCGACTCCACAATTTTCTATCGCTTGGTGGTGTTGAACGCCGTTTTATCGGCTCCTCCAAAATTTAATTGCATTTGGTATTGAGGAACTCTTCCTATCCCTCAACCATATCTACCCTATTAATCCTAAATTTCGAGGACGAAATTCTTGTAAGTTGGGTAGGATGTAAAACCCCCTATTTTTTATTATTTTTTATTATTTTTTTAGACTTAAAAAGTGAATTCATGCAAATTATGATTATTTTTATTTCATTAGAAATGACCTTAGCCATTGTTGAATTTTGGAACACAAGACTACCATGAATTTTTGCACGGAAGATGTAGCAGTGTGCCTTGCCTAGTGTACTAGCCATGCCGGGGGAAGCCTAGCCATAGTGATGTCCAAACTAGAAAAACAAGACCAAGTTGTGAATTGACTCATTTAAATTATTTTAATATGATATTATTTTATATATTGATTTTTAGATGACCCGGTTTGTCCAAACCAGCCCGAACTAGGGCCCGGACCGAACCCAATCCCATGTAAGCATGTTGTGTGACCAAATATGGCCAAGTATGCATATTTTATGTATATACAAATATTTTCTAAATTACTTTAGAATTTTATGTGCAATTTCTAATTATTTAATTATTCGTACTATTATTGGTATTTTATTATTAAATAATATCGTACAATAATTGTACATTTTTGGACCCGGATAAGGGTGTGCGGTATAAGATCACCCATTGGAAAGATTTTATTAATTTATTATTATTAAAATTGATTTTGCGAAGATTTAATAAACATGTTTTCCTATTTAAATATTATTACTATTTTGAGTTGATTTATTAAGGATTGAATTTATATATATATGTAGATATGCTCAAATATATTAAATAATTGGATAGTTGACTTTTAAATGGTATTTGGTTCTTAAATAGATTTTTGGTGTATTTATGGATATATACATATATATATATATAGTTATATATATAGTTATATAGTTATATATAGTTATATATATAGTTATATATATTGATAGTTTTAGATAAGAGAAGAAAAAGAAAAAAAGAAAAAAAAAACCACATGGTGGTCGGCCCCACCAACCGACCACACATGCGCCCAAGAAACTAATAGCAGCAACTATTAGGCCGCCCAACCCTTTTTCTTCATATATAGCAGCAGCAACTTTATAAGGGGCCGCTCACCCCCTCCCACATTCATGATATATTTAGTTATACATATATATATATATATATATATATATATATATATATATATATATATATATATATATATATATATATATGTTTTAGTAAAAAAAAAATATATATGTTTTAGTAAAAATCAAACCCTAAAATTTCTTCCACTTCCTCCTCCCTCCTCCATCCTCCTCCCTCTCCTTGGCGTGCGTGCCAGCCTTGCCGGAGCGACAGCATCTCCGCCTCACGGTCTCCATGGCAACAACAACAAACACCCACAACAACGGCATTTTTTAATATCGAGGTACCCGACTTCTCCAATTAATTTCTCTTCCAATTCTTGTCCGTTTTTAGATCCGTAAATTCCTGTAGAAAGCTCACATGACCCTCTAGCATCCCCTTCAAATAGTTTTATTTATTCTGCAATAAATTTCAGGTTTAATTAGATTAAAAATCTTGAAAAATCAGTTTTCAAAAACTTAAAAACCCCGGTACGAGGTACGTACCGACAAACCGGACGACCCCGTCGCAAACCGAGAGTACCGAAGGGTCCGTATCGACTTTACGGACGTGCGGGCTTTGACGGAATTTAAGTTGGTTGCGTATACGCAACGAATTTGATCCGTATCCGTCAAATTTTCTGTATCGGGCCTTTTCGATATTTCCCAATTACTTTGGGCACACTCATCAAATCGCGACAAAACTTACGCCATTGGACTCGAAATATTTTTCTGGTCCTATATGCCAAGTTTGGTCCGATTCTGAGACCGTTGACTGGGACGCCATTTTGGCGGGCCCACAATCCCACTCAACGGGCGATTTTGTGCACGGCTCCTCGGAATCCAAAATTGGACATACCATTGAGTTCGTCTCGGAAAAACAAATTCATAGACGTGTAGTTTGATTACTTTAGAGACCGTAGGTTTTGGCGCGCATTTTGGTGCAAGGCGGGTCCAACGGCGGACATCGTTTTGACCCGAAATTACGATTTTGCCCCTGTTCCAGAATTTGACTTTTGGACAGGCATTTTCTAGGCATATCTTTTATTTCAAACTCGTTCGTGATGTTTGTTTCAGCATCCGGAGCTCCTTGTGGATTTTGACTTTCGTGTTGACGATTCTGACTGTTGGATTTTGCTACATCTCGCACCACCCTCAGGCAAGACACCTTGCCATTTGCTGTTTAATTAGTTTAGCTCATATTTCATGCATTATTCATTTTTTTTATGCAAAATAAACTGTAATACATGGCATAACCTGTTAGAACTTACTGTTCATTTATATTCTCCTGCTATGTATTATTTTTCTTACACATTAAACCTAGATTTAAGGGACCACCTTGTGTGTTGCATACATAGACCTTGACACATTTATACCACGTTATTGTGAGTCACATATAGGACTCGGACATGCGTGATTGGCTGGCCACCAGTACGTATAAGCCGTACGTTAGGAAATAACTGCTATTAGAATTGCATGCTAGAAGACTTAGCAGTTATGAGTTGGCATTGGGGGGGAGAACATGATTGAAAGTTGACTACCACCCTATCTGTCGTAGACTCGCTCGCTACTGAGAAACGATAGGTAGACTATATGCTATGGACTCGCTCGATACTGAGGAATAGTATATGGTGTTGTGACTCGCTACTGAGGTAATGTATTGGTGTTTTCTTGACTTTACCCGGTAGTCATGCGACCATGAACTGTTCTTAAAACTGCATTCACTTAGATTGGTTAGGCACCCTTATCCGTTAGGTACGAGTACTTTTGGTTTGGGTACTTGTATCTGACCGTGGCTTGGAATAATAACTTGTCGCGGATTAGTTCGTCACATCTTATCCTTGTTTGGTTGTAGGTGTGGCTTACTACTTCGATGAGAAGGTATTGAACCTTGTTGGGGTCCGGATACCATATTGAATTTGTAGTATGGATAGATACGTCACCGTGAATTAGTTTACCATCTCCTGTCCTTGTTTGGTTGGGGGGATGGTACGCTAGTTCAATAGGTGCATGTTGGACCTTGTTATAATTCAATTGACTTATTTATATGAGCAATATTTATTCAGTTTATATGGCATGATATTATATGTCTTGTTACGTCCTCTGAGGACCTGGTCATATCTCCAGGTGTGTGCTTTTGTCTTTCGCAGGTGCTCTAGCTCTAGCTGTGACCATCTCTATTTCTTCGAGGATGATTGCGCTTAGATCGTCTTCGCTTCACTAGCCAAAATTATTCTTTTGTATATCTTGTATTTCTTTTCATAGTTGGTAGTGGATTTGTCTCCGCCCAACTATATGTATCAATGACAATTCATTATCATTATATGACATCTTTTATTCTTATATTTCGTGGATGAGATTAGCTTACTATTGGTTTACTGCATTTTACAGCTTATGTATTCATACGAGGTTTCCATATATTGGAGTATACTTCGTATGTATACAGCTGGCATGTCTATGTACCTAGTCCTACGTATTTTGGGACTGGGGCGTTACAACCGACTCCACCGACGTCACTACCTTCTTCATTGGTGACGATTTTACGGGAGGAGTACGAGATATTTCTATCCATGAGGCGCGACTGTGCCCCTCCTCTTCCCGATCCCCAGTAGTCCTAGTTAGGACTGTTTGTTTGTGTTTGTTTGTTCCTATCCATATGGATTTATTTGTGTTGATTCTTAGTTTGTGTGTAGACTTTTAGTATTGGTGGTCAGGATGTTTGAATATTTGTTGGTTGGTTTATAGACTTGGATATTTGTTGGTTGATTTATAGACTTGGATATTTGTTGGATGGTTATTTGTTGTAGACTTGGGACGGTATATTATTATGTGTTGATTTACAGACTTGGTTATTTGTTTAATTGGTTAGTTGGTTTATAGACTTGGATTTGTGTTGATTTATATTGTGTTATATTGTTGTGATTTACCGGTGTTGTGTGTTCCACTGAAGGGGTCGGCGAACCCAGGGAGGGCATGTTATTATGTACTTATTGTTATTTATTAAACTGTAGGAGAAAAATGTGATTATGAAATGACATTCTGTAATTTATTTATTTTAGAATATTTAGCGACATTTATCGACGCTTACCGACGCTGAGTTACGTCGGTAAACGTCGGTGATTGCCGACTCACCGTCGGTAAACGTCGGTAACTTTTGCAGGAAATACTGTCGTTTAGATAATCAGTAAACGTCGATAAATATTCTAAATGTTTTGCGCAATTGACCGACGTTTGCCGACGTCGCTAAACGTCGCTCTGTTATCGACGTCACGCCGGTAAACGTCGGTGAATTACCGACGTATACATTCGTCGGTAAATGTCGGAATGAGCGACGATTAGCAACGTTTTAGTAATCAGCGACTAGGGTTTCCGCGACCATAAGAAAACGTCGCTAAATACGTCGAAAAACGTACTTAGCGACATTTTATATCGTTTTTGCGATTTTTTTGGCGTCGCTAAACTGTGATATTTTGGTAGTATTTTCGGCCTTATCCTGGAATGGTTGTAACTCCACTTTCCTATTTTCAAGAAATATTTTAGTTTACTAAATATTAAATTGTTTCAAACCATTTCAAGTAATAATTGTTGATTAATATTTTTATGATTGTTTTTGGAGGGAGATTTGAATTTTTGGCTAGTAACTAATTTTTAAATTTATTTGGAGTGGTCCCCACTCCCTAACAACTTATAACCACTTTTCTAACAGATTTTGGACTGATTGTGTAATTCACGAAACGGGGGGTGACCTTTTTGTTAAATCGAATTTAGTGGGAGGGGTTTTTTGAATAAATCCAAACTTAATTATCATTCCTGAAAGAGAGAGAGAGTGAACTCATTATCATTCCAATTATTTTCCTGCTCCCCAAATTTTCGACCTAACCCCAGCGGCTCTGGCGACGGTGGCGACCGAGCTAGGTGATCGATTCTCCATGGCGACGACGGTGATGAGTCAGAGCGACGCCGGCGACTGACGGGAAGGTGATTTTCCTCTAAGCGGCGCTTGGACGAAGCCATCAACCCCAGCTACATTGTCAAGGTGAGTCCGACTCAACTGCGTGCGTAGAGCCATTTTCTAGCGATTTCCTCTTATGATTCGAAGGGTTGTTGGTCAGATTCGTTGATCGACGGCGAGACACTCTGACGACGGTGGCCGGCTCTTCTTCCGCGCTCAGTTTCAACTCGGATCTCTGGTTTCGACGACCCCGAGTACACGATCGACTCGCGACCATCTGGTGGTGAGTTCCAACTCATTTTTTTCTATTTTTACTCCTAGATTCGTCTGAGAATTGGTTTGATCCTCTGGATTTTTTTTCTGACCTTGTCAGCGTGTGTGGAGCTAACGGATCGGGATGTTAGTTGCCTGTCCGCGTCTGTGATCCTTGATCCTTCAATTGCCAGTAAGTACTCATTTCGAGTCTTATTTTCTTCATAGATCTGTATTTTTGTTAGTAATCGATTCGACTCCTTGATTTGAAGTACTGTGGTTTTGATATTTCGAGCAGAGTTGAATTCGAGTTTGATTTGTTTCACGATTACGGGTGATGTGTCTAATTTCCAAGTGAGTTGAATTGTGGTATTCGATTCTATCAATTATTTCTTAAATCTATATTTTTGTGGATCTATTTCTCCTGATCCTATATCGATTATTGTTGCGTGATATTTCAGAGGAGTTCGAGTTGTGTCAAATTGAATAGCCGTGTCCGTTGTTGCTGTTCGTTCATTTAACTTGGGAGAACTTTCTTCCGGTAACCGATAGTCTAATTAATCTTCTGTGAGTTGTTTATTTTTAATGAGTTATGTTGTGTTGTGTTGTGTTGTTGTACTGGTTCGTCGGGGACATGAGTTCTTGTTGCTCTTAGTTGGTGCTCGGATCGTGTCCAGGGTCTTATAGCCGTTCGTGCTGTGTCCGGGTCGGGTCGTGTCTGGCTTGCAGGTAGTCGAGCAAGATGGGGACGGGTTTGACCAAGACAATCAGGCGTGTCCAGCTATTCTATTACATTACGGGTGTTCGGGTTGCAGGTTGAGTCCGTTCCTGGACTCTATATATATATATATATATTTGATGTTACTTATGGTAGAAAAGTTTGTGGTTGTCTTCGATTGGGTTGTAGTCTTAATTCTCTGTTTTTAATAATTCTTTTAGGGGAAACGAGTGGAATTAGAATGGGGGATGTTGTTTGGACACTATTAGCTGTGTCCAGAACATTGAGTCGGATGCAACATATAATTATGGGTTATGAATGTTTCTAATATTTCTTTGAAATTATTATAAATTCTTTAATATCCTGTGCTTATTTTCCTTAAGTTGATTGGGTTAAGATGAGGGCAATAAAGATTGATTGCAATGATTAGTAGTATGGTAGGTTGCTTGCAGGATTTGTGGTTTGTGGTCGGTCTTGATATGGATCAATACATGGGAACTTGTAATAGTGTACTGAACAACTGATTTTGGATTAAATAAATCTTGGAAAAATTGTTAGTAAATTTTACTTCTAAATAATAATGGATCCTCTAAACTACTTTCTCCTACAAAATCTAAGTATGCATCAACTTGTACCTATTAAACAGGAGGGCATCCAGCTCCATCTAGTACACTTGATTCTTCGAAGCAAGGCAAGTACTTTTCTACGGTCTTGTGCATTTACATATCTTGTACCCTTCTTGTGACACATCATGACACGATATCTTGTACTCCTGTATGTCCTGTTCTTGTACTTACTTATTTCGGGTGGGGAAATACACTAGCTATGTGATCAAACCCCGGTTACCATATTCATGTAGATAGCTTAGGCCTCACATCGTGCATGCGGGTCCTAAGCCGTACCATATTCATGTACTCCTGTACATGCTCATGTACTTAGCCGGTCATATAGTCTAGTTGTATTTCAAACATGGTGCACTTGTCATGTCTTATACTTCAGGATTATAGTTTCACTCATGTACTTTACATTTTCTATACTTTATATTCCTGTACTTTCATTCCTGTACTTTTATGTTCATTTCCTGTATTTCCTATTCATGTTCTCATGTACTTATTTTCTATATCATGATGTTCTTGTTCATTACCTAGAACTGTACTTTGCTCCGCTCCTGACTAGGATATGTTGCAGGTGAGATGGAGGCTTTGTGTGATACATATTATGGCTGAGAGCTTGTAGATGCAGTAAAGCCAGCTGGAGTTGCTCTTGACTTAGAGGCTGAGGAAGTCTAGTGCATTACCATTAGTAGTTTCTATTTATGCCTGTATTGAGACTATCAGACTTTATTTTAGCTGGATGAATATAATAAATTTTAGACTTGTACTTTACTTTGATTCTGGGATTCGTTTATAGATGATGTGTTTCACATTTATTCCTGTTTATCTGGTTAGATTCCCTATATTGGTACAGCTTACTTCATCGTGTCCAACGATGAAGGCTGGACGTGTCCGACTCGTGTCCGATTATTCGGGAGCGGGTCATGACATATTTTTAGTGGTGGCCCATGCAGGTCTATCCTAATAGTACCTAGGCATTATAGTACTATTGGGGGACTTGATTAAACTAGGGAAACTTGAATCACAGTATAGGAAATCGGGTACATCGGGTATATATGGATATTACATAACATTTACATTTACTTGTAGGTTAGGTTTTATCAATCAAAAAGTTTTCTTTTGTTACAGGATGGTCGCTACGAGGAAGACCGTTGATCAGCCGGGAGTTGCAAGCAACTCGGGACAGTCTGCACCAGACGTTCCGTTAGATCAGCTTCCGCCACCGCCTCCTACCTTTCCTCTGCTGCCCCCGACGATGACTTTCGAAGGCGCTCAGGTGATTTCCATGTTCCAGCAGTTCATGGAGGCCCAGAACCACCAGGCCGTGCAGTTTCCGGCGACAGTCGTTGATACGCTCAGGACCAGAGATCCGACAGCACCAGCACCGGTCGCACCTCCAGCACCTGCAGCATCGAGACCAGAGACGGTCAGGGACTACCAGAACCTCTGCCCGATGGACTTTGGGGCCACGAGGGGATTGTTTATGCGGACGAAAGGCTGGAGAATACGGAGAGGACATTGAAGATGGCACGTATCCCGAATGACCTGAAGGTGGAGGTGGCGAGCATGCGACTCTTTGATTTGGCCAAGGCTTGGTATCGGAAGGAGCCCCAGTTAGCTGAGCCCCAGGTTTCTTGGACTTATTTTAAAATTTTGTTCAAGGAGAATTTTTTCCCCGATGTGGAGCGGGATGAGCTTCGGATGCAGTTCGAGACGCTGCAGCAGGGGACTATGACAGTTGCGGAGTACACTTCAGAGTTTACTCGACTCAGTAGGTTCGCGGAGAACCTAATCAGAGCACCGGAGGACAGAGCGTAAAGATTCAAGAAGGGCCTCACCAGGGAGCTGCGACATGCAATGGCTATTAGTTAGGCGACGACGTATGCGAGCATCCTCAAGATTGCTCAGGCTGTAGAGAAGGAGTTAGATCCGAAGCTGAAGTAGGACTGGGATATTGGCAGCAACAGTTTTCAGGCACCAGCGAAGAGGGCCCAGACTCAGATTCTGGCGAGGCCACAGCAGCCGGCACAGCATCATCACAGTCCAGCCACAGCTCCTGCACATCAGCCTCAGAGACAGCAGTAGGCAATTACTTGCGCATTCTGTTACCGGCCGGGACACCGCTTCGATGAGTGCTGCAAGAGGCTCGAGCTCTGTTTATTCTGCGGATCAGACGCACACCAGATGAGGGACCGCCCACAGGCTGTAGCTCGACTGACAGGAGGACCTCGAGGAGCTGGAGGACCACCACCTGCACCATCCAGAGCTAAACCAGCTACACCACAGAGGGTTCAGGCTTTACCTACTCAGCAGCATTTTGCACAGCACCAGCTGTCACGACCCGCACCCGCTTTTCGGACGCGAGCACGTGAGCAAGCCCAGCTAAGTATCGAACGGACTCCAGCCCGACTCGAATACGTAAACGCTGTCACGGCTAGGGTAAACTGCCAAATCATGGCAACCAATCTATATCTCAATCCACAATAAGAAAAATAAACATGAATGAACACTATGGGTCGTGGTCTGTAGCCCACTAGCATAAATGTCCGATAAGACTCTAAGGAATATAACAAGAGTCTTCAACCGAAACAAGAAATAGAATTTCTCATGATAAATAATGAAAAGCACGAGCGGATAATAAACACAATATCGATACCTGAATCCCGCAAGAACCGCAAATCCTCCGCCATCCAGAACTACTAGCTAACTCCATGCATTCGCTAAACCTGAGGAGATCATCAGGTCCTCAGAGGACATAGCAAGATACATAATATACATGCCTATCTATCAGTTTTATCATGCGCAAGAAAATAAACAAGAAAGAACAAGAACAAGACAAATGACTATGAACCCGAACACGAATACGAATACGAACACGAACACTAGAACAACTACGCATAATGAACTGCCGGATGAACGAAACATGATGATCAATGGAAGAAACCAAACCCTCGTCCCGAGTGTGGACTCACTGGTTTGAACTAAACACTAACCCTCGTCCCGAGTGTGGACTCTCTGGTTAGTACTAACCCTCGTCCCGAGTGTGGACTCTCTGGTCAGTACTAACCCTCGTCCCGAATGTGGACTCTCTGGTTAGTTCACGGCAAGGCACCCTCGTCCCGAGTGTGGACTCTCTGGTGCAAATACTACATCCTCATCCCGTGTGTGGACTCTCTGATGTAAACACCCTCGTCCCGAGCGTGGACTCTCTGGTACAAGTCAAGTCAAGTCTACACCCTCGTCCCGAGTGTGGACTCTCTGGTGCAAATATTACATCCTCGTCCCGTGTGTGGACTCTGACTCACGGATGTAAACAGATCAAGGAAAACACCCTCGTCCCTAGTGTGGACTCTCTGGTGTCAAGGACACAATGTCAAGGATTTAGCAGTTCACTATACGCACTCGTTCTATGACACGACTCAAGCAAGGTACTGACGAGAAACTCCAAATATGAAACACATGGCCAAAACATGAACATGGCTATAAACAATAAAACAACTCCACAGAAAATAACACGAAAAAGCACATGTCCATAAAAAATCCAAAAGCTGAAAACTGAAATAAAATACATGTAAATAAAACTGTAGAGGGAGGCAAGGTATACTTGCCTGGTGGTCCTGCGCTGCAGATGCTTGTCAATGGCCAAGTCAAAGTCTCCAAAACCTATATTACAATTAATTTGATTAATGAATGTAATTAAAGAACTTACTGCCAATCCTATCTATTTGTCATTAGGCTTCTATTTTCTGTTTGTAATGCTTATAGGTAAGCTTATCTACAGTCTTGCTAAATAACACTTGCCACTCTCATTCTCTAATTTGATTTCATAGATATACTTATAATAGCTACCTACCCATTTCCTGACCTGTATATACTTGCACCTATATACATGCTTACAAAGAACAGAGATACATGGGCCTTCCTTCATATAATGCCATGCACATCTACTTGGGTACAATTCCTGTATTTATGTCCAATGGGTTCACAGGTTGGTTTACACTCAACACCAAGTACTTGGGTACTTGGCTTACTGGTTACATGTGTGCATCTACTCATTCCAAACAATGTAAGCCTCACATGGCCACTATCTGGTACTATGTTACCTTAGCTAATTATTGCCCCCGTTGTACTGTCAGGAGTGCCCTCTTTCATACACTCAATTTTGGACCTCTATGGTTCTAGGAACAATATAATTGACTACTGCTCACACGATTGAGATGAATCCTGCTGCCATCTCTTGACACAATTTCCTATTTGATTCCCCCTTAATGGAGTAACTGCCACTCCTAATCCTTCCCAAGGGTGGGGTATTCCATCATTCAGGCTTAAATAAACTGGTGTGGAGGAGCGGCTACTTCAAGTAAATCACTACTTAAATTATTACCAGGTACCTGAGTATAACAGAGTCAGGGTCATCTCTGTATAAACGAAGGGAACAGCTGCATTTGGTTCACAGGGACTGACCCCTGTCCAGTTTGGAATGAACCCAGATTCTGTGGGCCTAACACATACCTGTTACCACATAGCTTCTCTTGCTATATTTATACCCAATTCAGTTAGCAACCGATAATATTGTTCTGCCATGGTCTAGTTCACCTATGCAGGATGCACAAAGCTATAAGAATGAATATACATGGTGACTATATCAATTCAATTTATTACTGCTCATGCAATAGATACCAATAATGCCTCTCTAACCTATCTTTCGAATTTCTATAGAAATGAGTCAGAAGAACTTCTGCGACAGCCCCTCAAGTCCGATACTCTTAATCTCATTCCTAGCACTGGTACACTCGGGTACCTTCTGATGATACATGAATGTGTAGGTAAAAGGAACAACAGTACAAGAACTAGTCCTGTCACCTACTAGATCTTTTATATCGCAATTATGAATGAGAAAATCATCAATGTGTACATGAATTCCTGCTATATACGATAATTGGGAAGTTTTGAACATACTTAATCCCACTGATGGAAGCTTCTGCTTCAAGAATAATTAACCAGTCCCTTATTATCTGCTGACAACTATGGATAGCTATTGTGGCTGGTAATGTATTGCTCTATGATACTACTGACTGAAAGATTGAAAAGTCAAGGATTTGGCTTGGTTGCCGCCTCATAATTTGGAGATGGTCCCTACAATAAACACCAAACTTTTACTTGAGTGCATGATCAATTGTCACAGAACCTGAAGATATCTCACTGTAGACAGTTAGAAATCCAGAAACAATCATGATGATTGCACCAACCCTTATTTTCCTGAGATTTGAAGATCAGTCAATGTCCTACCATGGTTTCACAAATCAGGAAAATCAGTTATCTAAATAACCCAGGTGAATGATGATAACAGGCCAAAAAGGGATGGGGCTCCAATCATATATCATCGTTTCAGTATAGGCACTCTTATGTAGGTAGCCTGTGCATGAAGGATACAAATGACTGGGTTGCTACTGTTACACTAGTTTACATGGCATCCTCATTTTCATATATGATCTATGCATAACACAACCATTCCTAAATATCCATACTGACATCAAGGGTCGAATACGATAACCAGTATCATCTGATGCCAATGTTCATGGGATACATTGTAAATGGAGTGGCCTATGCAGGTCAATTCCTCTGTTGACACAAGACACCCAATACCCTGATACTATGACATGGAACAGGTATCCCTTCCTCCATGTTCTACCCATTAAGACCTATCCAGGTAAGCTATATCTGAGCCCAATTAACTTAACATGTAGGCAGCACCTACATGTTTCTGTGTTTCTAAAAGTACAGGAAAACCCCCTTCTGTCCTACTAACTCTGGGCACAAGGGATCCCCCTGTATCTAGATACTATAGCAACTCAAGGTACTCTGATATACTTATGTGTACATCAGACATGAAGACTTGGTTTATTCCTGTATACTCCCACCCTATAGATACACGAATTTGACCACTTGCAAAGACAAGACCTTAGACATAACCTGTTCTAATGGGTTGATACAGGAAACACAACTTATTCCTCTTAACCATTAAGTCATATACTTAGGACTCAACCTATTTTGTAGATGACAGGAGATTAAAAGTGGAAGGAATACCTGACAGGTAGTGTTTCGAAGATCGACTGGCTGCTTGGTCTCCTCTTCAATTGTCCTCGCGGCAGGGAAAAGTAGATTGTTTTAGGGTTCGAAGACTAGAGGGGTGGCTGCCTCCCTCTCGTATATATATAGATGATTGATGATAAGTAGAGGAATTATTTGAATTCCTGAGGGTTTATCACAAGTCTGTGAAGAATCAGATTTGGATTTGTTGCATAAAGGCTGGGTTCGAGATTTGGATAGGAGGGAGGTTGTTACGCTCTGTTTTAAACAGAGAATTCAAATGCAGGTCTCTTTGCATTAAAGCCCCTGAATGTTTGGGGTTTAAAGGGTTCGGTTCTACCAGGGTCTTTTGGACTTTGGGTTTAACTGATGTTTGCACATTAACACTATGTAAACTAAAGTTGCAAAAACCCTTCCCTGCTCTCTCACATTTATTAAATAGGAAAGATAGCAATATAAATATAAATATATGTATAGATTTCATATATACATTGGTTAGCCAAATCTATCTACGCATTAATTAAAAATTCAACAAAAATTTCATAACATAAGATGGAAATTTGGGGCCAAGGGCTCACACCAGCAGCAGAGGGGACCACCACAGCAGGGACGTGCTTACGTCATGGCCGTAGTTGAGGAGGATGTGGCAGTGCCAGATGTGATCACAGGTTCTATACTTTTACATTCATTTCCTGCCATTGTATTATTTGATTCTGGAGCCACACATAGCTTTGTATCGTATGAGTTTCTGCATAGACACATCTTCACACCTAAGCCCACTAGGAGGAACTGTCGGATTATGACAGGAGGAGAGGTAGTGCCAGTTAGTGATATGGTAGATTGTCCTATCACTATAGCTGGGAGGGAGCTTAGGGCTCGACTTCTAGTGATGCCATTGCCCGAATTTGATATCACTACAACAAATAGGGCATACAATAGCAGTTTATCTATAGCGTTCAAGCTTCCCTGCTATAGAATGTCATCATCAACAGCGTTCCTTCCGCAGTGCTATTAAAATAGAATACAATAGCAGTTCATCTATAGCGTTCGAGCCTCCCTGTTATTATAATATAATCATCCATAGCGTTCATATTGAAGTGGTATTAAACGTTCATACAATAGCAGTTTATCTATAGCGTTGAAGCCTCCCTGCTATTAGAATGTCATTATCAATAGCGTTCCTTATGCAGTGCTGTTAACAAAACTTTATATAGCGTGTTATGAACGCTGTTAAAGGTATAGTTTTTTCTGAATGTTGCTATGCTCGTATGTCTAGGGGTGAGCATTATTCGGTTTTTGGACCGAAATCCGAACCGAACCTAACTGAATAAGAGATTCGGTTCGGTTTGAAAAAAATTCGGTTCGGTTTCGGTTTCGAAAATACTAAAATTTCTTATTTGGTTTCGGTTTCTGTTTTGGGATTCGGTTTCGGTTTAATCCCACTAACCTTTCAGAAATTTTGTCTAAAATTCCTCTCCCTGGTAAATCGAATAAGAAAATTTAGTAATATATATACGAAATATATCTTTGTATAGTCTCTAAAGGCTACTTTTTTCATGTTTTGGCGACATGAGTTTTATTATGTCGCAAAATCCACTCAGATTTTACTAGAGGGAAACCATATAGCAATCCCACCAAAAAAATCTCTACATATGGCGATATCAACATGTCGTAAAATGATACCATATATTTGGCGATATGCACGTGTGTGTCGCAAAACGATACCATATATTTGGCGACATGTGCATGCATGTCGCTGAACAATACCATACATTTAACGACATGTGTGTGCCACAAAATAACACTATAATTAATAAATTATATATTTTTGGTATATACCACTACAAGAAATACCTCATAAGGCAACGATTTTTCAGTAACGTGTCTTTTTTCATTACTAATAAATTGTTTCTACAACGCATATTTTTGTCGTTGCTAAACACAAATTACGGCAACGCATATTTTAATCGTTGCTAATTTTCGTTGCCAAAGACTAAAAAAAAATAGGCAACGTCAGTTTCGTTGCTAAATCATCTATATTTTCTGCATCCTAAAATTAGCAACGAATTAAATAGTTGCTAAATTTTTTTTAATCTTTGGCAATGAATTATAACGTTGCTGAAATATTTCTAAAGAAGTTTTATTTCGGACGGTTTTGTTCAGGACTTAATTAGGAGGCAAACCAAAATTTACTCGGAGGCAAACGAAATTTTCTTATCAAAATTAATAAGAAATTAACAAAAAAAATTTCGGAGGCAAATGAAATTTTCTCGTCAGCAAAATTTTTATTTGGGACATTGCTTAAAATTTTTTCCTCATCAACAAAATTTAGAAGGCAAACGAAAATTCTGCATCAACAAAATTTCCCTCCTTCAACAAACTTTCCCCAAAAGAAATGACTACCAAAACCATTTGTTCCCTCCGTTCCAATGTTTTTCCCCTCACATTTTTTTCCCAGAGAGACCCATTCAAAACCCTCTGTTCCTAAAGCTATTTTTCCCCAACAGCCGTTCTAATACACTCATCCAAAACCCTCTCTCTGTTCTCCATTGGGACGTCGACTGCTCTCTTCGTTCTCCATTAGGACACCGACAGCTCTCTGTTCTCCATTGGGACGCCGACTGCTATCTGTTCTCCATTGGGGGAAAATCATCTGAGATTAATATTTGGGTTTGTTTTCTATTGCATGGACTTACTTATTAATCTTTCGTAAACCCTAACTTTGATTTTGATTCTAACTTTGTTTTTCAGTCAACGACCTCCCAGTGAGTCGACGACATCTCCAAGTTGCGGCCTTTCCATCGACGCCTCTCTAGACGACGGGATCTATTTAGTCGACTCCCTCTTCACTTAAGGTTCGACTTCCCCCCGTAAATCTAGGGATTTCACCTGAGTACTCCGATTTGTGTTTTATCTTCCCTACTCATAGTGGACAAAATTTGTTTAATTTTTATATTAGGGCATATGTTTAATTTGAGCTTATTTATTTTGCTTCTCTGGATTATTTTATCTGCAACATGTGGATAGTTAGACAAATATGCAATTATACAGAATCAAAATAATTTTAGGGTTTTCCTCCTCTTAAGTATAGGTAAACTGTGCACAAACACGGATTCGATACGACACATTCATGCACTATGATCCCTATATTTTGTGTTCATTTCTATCCCAAGACATCTGGACTGTTTTGTGCGAGAATGGTGTTTAGGTTTCTGTGTCTGCAATATCCTCATTTTCTTCCATGGAAACATCTTTGGTCTAGTCTGGAACTTGGGAATTCCTAATTACATTCAAACTGGCAAGGTTCTTATAAGGAGCATTAGTGTACTCGAGTAGCTTACCGTGCTTGTTCTGAACAATAATAACTTCAAATGGCAACTTACGCTTATCTTGATACCTGGTAAATTGAGATGAGTTATTGTGGACATCATGATAAGCATCTCTTGCCGAAGTGGGCCCGAAATAAAAATATAAAATACAAGATCTGAAACTGCAAGCCTCTCTATATATTTGTTCAATGCTCAGGCCCGTAAGCCTTTCTATATTTTTTTTACCCCTTGTGATATAGAATACACTCGCTTGTTTCAGAAAGTACCCTCAACCCTATGATCTATTCCACCTAATTAACATTCTATGTATGCATCATTGTTTGATGGATATTGTTTCTTGAATAAAATATCAACAATAACAGAGGACATGGATGGTAACTCAAATGCCATTCTTGCACCGACTTCTAGGTCTCATGTGCAGAGCAGAAACATGAGGTGCTTTCATGTTTCGTTGTGGCTTTTTTTTATTGCTGGGAAAAAAAATTAGTGACGATTGGCATAGAAAGGAAACTATCACATGAAAGATTATAAGAGGATTATCCTTTTCTTTATTCCACTTTTAGATGGATCTCGATGACTGGGATTTGTTCCAACTTTTAACTTTTATAAGTTTTATTTTTACAAATATCCTACTTATTTCTTGTGGCTTTTTTAATATCCATATTATATATATGTTACATCTCATTGTCTTAGGATCCAATAGCGCTCCTAAACACAAATGTGGCCTCTCGCATGGGCTTGCTTTAGTAAAGGCCATTGAGATTGGGAAGGGGCCTGTGTTCGATTTTTTAGGTGATTGGGTGGATAGGTGACCAAGGTGATACATATGATCGATTTGATAGCGACAATAGGTTTGATATTAGGGATTGAGGCAATAGACTTGACTATCCGAAGGATTGTTTGCATCAGGGATCAAGGTGGGGATTTAATAGGGTTCTACATGAACTAAATTTTGAGGAGTTCTTAGATTGACTTGATAGGATAGAAGAATATTTTGAATTGAATTAATGGCTGATAGTCATTGTTGTCACGGCACGGCGTGTGGCAAGGCGCAAGATGCCCTTAACGTTTTATATATTTTATAATATAAAAATAATCTATATATATATATATATATATATATATATATATATATATATATATATATATATATATTAGAAGCCAGAAACGGGAGCGGAGGAGTGCGTAGAAGAGTCTAAAGTTGGGAGCCTTTAGACACCTTATTTTAGAGACTTTTTCACATTCCTTCTTAGTAGTTGGTTTAGAAGACGTAGGAATTAAGATCTTCCATACTTGTTTATAAAATACCAAAGCTGCCACCAAATCCATTTCTAGAACACCAATTAATGAGTTGGTATTAAGCAAGGTTGTAAAAATCGCTAGTCAGCCGCTAGTCGGTTTGTGGGGACTACGGATTAATCGGACTACTCGGGGACTAAGTCGGATTAGTCGGTTTAGAATTTTTAATATATATATATATATATATATATATATATATATATATATATATATATATATATGTTATAAAAATATTTTAAAAAATAATATGTTAATTGTTGAACTTTTAATTATCGCAGACTACAATGCATTTTCTTATTCATTATTTTGCATAAATTTCTATTTCGATAAATATTTAAATAATATGTTAACAACTTACTATTTTGCACGGAGAGTTACAGCCGCAGTAGCAAGCAAAAGCAAAAAAAAGTAACAAGCAAAAATTAAAAAAAGAGCCACAACAACAGTAGCAAAGAGATAACAAAGCAAAAGTAAAAATAAAACAAGAGTAGGCTAGTCATTTTTTTCAAAAATAGAAAAAGGCAGCAACAAAGTAAAGAGTCGACGACGGCTGCCTTGACGAAGTCGACGGCAGCCCAGACTAGTACCAATTTAGCTAATTTTTGGATGGACCAGCCCCTAATCGAGTCGACGGTGGCCGACAAGTGACTAGTCGGGGACTAGCCCCTAGTCGAGTCGGCGGCGGCCGACTAGCGACTAGTCGGGAACTAGTCGGCCACCTAGAGGGATTTTTACAACACTGGTATTAAGTTAATACCAATTCCAAACAATATTACTGGACTCTCTCTCTCTCTATTAATCAGAAACTAATGGAAGAGGAGGGTAATATGTTAATGTGGTATTTTTATTTCTGATATGAAAATATAGTTATTCTATTAAGAGGAAACTCTTCTCCCTTAAACTGGTGGCATATTAGCCCAGTAAATGGAGACACAAGGATCTTTCGAAACATGGACCCTTTTGAGTAAAAACTTAGTTATATTGTTCTGCTTCGAAATTTTGTTGGGCATTCTCTTAAAGTTTAGATTCTCGCAGCCTAAATTACATCAACTGGGGATATTAGGGGCAAGTCGCACCTTTTGTTTCCTATTAGAGTCCCATAGTACATCAAGGTACGAGAGCTGTTATTCCTTGGTGCATTATGGTTAAGCTAATCTTTTTGTATGTTCATTCCCCCTTCTTTTCTTTCTTTTCTCTTTCCGTTATTGTAGGCTTTTGGTTAACAATACTTGTAAGCATTTGATATGTATTATCAAGAATGGTACTCACACTGCTTCTCCCGAAACAGATAGTTTTAGTATGGTCACTCAGAGTGAGCTGAGTACCTCCTGACATAAGTTGTAATAAACTGAGTGTTCCTTTCTCACTGTTATTCAATGATCCTTTTTCATTGTTATCACAGTGTTAATATCTGAAGATTCTGGTTCATGAAGTGCATGGTTCTTTAGCTCAGACCTTAGATTGGTGGAACCAGGGCAGCAATGCCTTCTTGCCACCATTGCACTACCCCCTTCGTCGTCCTTCGGAAGAACTTAGCTGTTCGCATTAGTTTTTTCCCTCCTATATGGACTCGGAATTTAAATGTTGAGCCTTTGAATCTGAATGCAAAATTTCAAGTTTGTCCTGATGAGCTTCTCATGCAATAAGTATCACACGGCTGTATTACATGCACACGTGCAGATATATGCATTTATACCCAATCACAGCCCACCATGGTGTTTATTTCCTTCTTATTGCACCGAGTCCCATGTTGTCGGGCTTCACAATTTAATATGTTTGAACAGATAACTGGTGATTCCGAAGCAGTCAAGAATGCTCTATTTGCAGTTTCTGCCATTATGTATAAGTTCTCTCCGAGGGAAGAAATTTTCCTTGAGACTACTATTCCAGAACTCCCCCCATAATTATTCCATCAGATGTCCCTATTTACCCTGCTGGTAGCTTCTATCCTGGTGCAGATGCAATTGTTCCTCCTAGAAATTTGCCTCCACTTGTAAGTGCAACAACACAAGTTCCTTCCCTCCATGGATTTGTTGATACTGATGGCATGTGGCCTATGTACTCTTCGGCTCTTCCTGTTGTCTCTGGATATGGTGGTCCTTCGAGATCGGAAGAGTTAGTAGTGCAAGTTCTTTGTCCATCTGACAAGATAGGACGTGTTATTGGTAAAGGAGGGAGTACTATAAAGAATATAAGGTAGGCTAGTGGTGCAAATATTGATGTCAATGACAAGAAACATGGCAAACATGGCACTGAAGAGTGTATCATCACTGTCTCATCTACCGAGGTCTGTGGGTCTATCTAGGATATTTTGTTTGTTTATTCTGGTTGAAATATTTGTCTTGTGAGAGTAACTGTGTGGTTTGTGATGTAAATATGCCGTCTATAGAAGATGTGAAATCTGCTTCTGCTGAAGCTGTTTGGCTTCTCCAGAACAAGATTAGTGACGAGGATGATGAAAGAGTTAATATGCGCCTACTGGTCCCCTCAAAGGTTATTGGCTGTCTCATTGGTAAGAATGGCTCTATTATAAATGAGATGCGAAAGAAAACCAAAGCAGATGTTCGTATCTCTAAAGGGGAGAAGCCCAAGCATGCTGCTGCAAGTGATGAACTTGTCGAGGTACATGTTTGTCCATCTAATTCTATTCACCATTGTTTTGGTTTCCTGGTTCTTTTTAGTAAAGTTTCCATCTGCCTTTAATTTGAGACTTTATTACATATAGGTCATTGGAGAGGTGGGTAATTCACGAGATGCAATCCTCCAGATAATCCTAAGGCTCAGAGAACATATTTTGAAAGATAAAGATGGTAGTCAAACTAACCCTCCACTTGATTCTCGTTATTCGAGTAGTCTGCCTGTATCTTCTGTAGTGCCTGGTGTTCGACAAGCTGGCACTTTGGGTTATGATCATGATCAGAGAGCTGAGGCTGAGAGGGGCTGGGAATGTTTCCAGGTAGCAGTCTATATGGGTACAATTCTTTCCAGGTATAATTAATTTGTATTGCTTTGGGTCTACCCTCTTATTCCCCCTGATATTCTATTAAGGTCCCAACTTATGTTAATTCTTCACTTATCTGCTACTTTTGAAGGCCGGAGATGGTGCATATAATTTCCTTTCCTCGGATTCTTCTAAAGGTTACACAAGGTATGCTCTTTCTAGCTGTTTTATTGTAGACATTAGAATTTTGATTGCCTCCTATATTTCATATGCAATTATGGATCTTTACTTTGGTCTTTTTTTTCTTGGATTTCCCTAATCATTATACTCATACCATACTATATAATAGAAGTTTTGCAGAGTGATAAGATTAAGACGTTTTGTCACTTTTGTGTGTGTTAGGAACTGTTAGCAGCGATCCAGTTCCTACTAGATTTGAATTGCTGCATTAGTATTATTGCTAACTAATAGGGAGATGAAATGTTCTTAATTTCTGCCTTTTATTTTCTGTTCTTGCTCATCTTCAGTAGATTGCCTGAATATGCCGAGATACCAATTCCTGCCAATGTTTTCGTATTTTTTCGTATTTTTATAAGTTTTATTGGCAGTATGTTTTCGTATTTTTTGGTCAAGTTATTGACAAATTGGTGCATTTGTTTGTTAATACCAAAATGTTTGTGTACCATGTGATGTAATCCGGAATCCCTTCTGATTGGTAATTGTCTGATATGTATACCATCTTGAAATGCATTTTGTCTCTTGGTGCTTATGGTTTCCTTTGTTTTTGGTAGTTCAATGCGAGTAACAATTTTTCTTCTTCTGTATTACCTGAAATGAATGTCATATGCTTAATGTTCAAATTTCATATACTATATTAGAATTTTTATATAATACTTCATTCCTCGTGCAGAATAGCTAATTGTTAAGTTTCTATATGTTCTAATTGTATTCTACTTGCCATCTGCAGCTGAAATAGCTATGTTCGATAGTTGCATTGTTGTCTACAAGTTTATTCAGGACCTCCACTTTTTTGTTACCGGGGGAGATGAGGAAAATGAGCTCATCTTAGCAACAGTTCTCCAGGGTTTCTTTGATGCAGTGGGCCTTCTTCTCAGGTCTTATTTGTTGCAGTTACCTTTGCTTTCCGTTTTCACTTGGTCGTCCTAACAACTAAAATGTGTTGCTTCCTTCAGGAACTATGTAGATAAAAGGACCGCACTCGAAAATTTGGATATGATCCTTTTATGCCTTGATGAGATTGTTGATGGGGGGTAAGTTGTTAATTTTGGTTGATTTTGATCATTATTTAGTTGGAATTACAAACTTTTGAGTTACGGACACGAGGACACGATGTTCAGGAACTTTCTGAAGCTGGACTTACACACATGCTTATCTGAGTTCATTGTTTGCTGGTATTGTAGGATAATTTTGGAAACCGAAGGAAGTGTTATTGCTGTAAAAGTTGCTACTAGTGGTGGTCTGGATGGGGCAACATCCTTGTCCGAGCAGGTCAAATTTTCTCCATCACATAACAAACCTTGTTTGCTGATTATGTAGGATTTACTCAACAGGTTAGCTAATAATCTCAGTCGTGGCTAAAACTACAAACTGCACACTTCTTCAATAATCTAAACTTATAATCTACTGTTCACTGAACACTAAAGCGTCTGATCTGATGCACATTGGAGAGTAAATATCTGCACATAATACCTTACTGAACTTTACCTACAGAAAACCTATTTTCCACTACACAACAGATATGGGAAACTGAAAGCTTTGGTCTGTACTGATAAGTCTTTAGTATAGACCACATTTAGCGATATCAGCTTCATCTATATGAAAAAATATACGCACTCAGTTGGAACTTATTAATCCTTTCAAGCTTTCAGTCAAAAAACGAGAAGAAGAGTTGAGAACACTTACAATTACAACAGAATATATAAACACATAAGATTCAATTAGTGCACTGGTAACGCATCACTTTTCCTATCCCAATAATTTACTTTTCGTCAATTGTCTGGATCGGCTCGAGATGGTTTTTTCTTTACACTAATGATTTTTTCCCTATTTTTGTGTAGGATGGATGAAGGAAGATGATGCTTTCTGAGGAGTTTTGGTTGTGGATAGGCTCGAAGGGAGCTAAATGTTAGATAGTCAACATTTTGGGATATATGTAGCTGACTACACTGTTAATGTTTAATTTTTGGACATATGTTTGGTACTACTTCGTTGTTCTACATGGAGAAATTAAGGATTTTGAATGTTTGGTACTACTTCGTTGTTCTACATATATTAGACAGTGAAATTAATGAATTTATTTATGTTCGGAATTCATTCTGTGATTGATTCATATTTAAATTTTTGAATACCTGTATTTTGTGTAACTGTGGCATTATCTGCAATAGTATTCTGATGTGCTGCATTCCGCAAATTTTCAAATACAGAATTTTGACTCTGCAATAGCATTCTGACATGCTATTGTTGCACATATAATAGCAGGAAATAAATGCTATAAAAAGCAGATATATATCGAAACGCTATTAACAAACAATAACATACAGGAACACAATTAAAAATAAACAGCGTTCAGGAATGCCATAACACATTTATAGCGTTAACAAATGAACTATAGCGTTCGTAAAGGCTATGTAAACTATATAGCGTTTGTAAGTGCTATAACATGTCTATAGCGTTCATAAACGCTACAATATATTAATAGCGTTCATGAATGCTATTAAAGTTCTATAGCGTTCCTAATTGCTATAACTATCATATAGCATTTCAAAACGCTATACATTGTCTATAGCGTCAATGAACGCTATAATCCATGAATAGCGTTCGTGAACGCTATAACTTTATAGCGTTCTTGTACATGGGGTTATTATAGCGGGGGCATATATAGCGGACGAAATATGCTATAATATGCATTCTACAGCGTTCAGCGCACGCTATCATATCCCATATCTGTTGTAGTGAATTTGGAAAACCGGTAGAGAAATGCAACAACAAACGGTTTTTATTGGAAACATTCCTTTAATGAATTCTTTGGGAACCTCTATAGTAAATGGAATATACAGAATTGTGATCAATCAAATATTGCAAAGTCCGGGTATTTACTACCGTTCCGAATTGGATCATAACGGAATTTCTGTCTATACCAGCACTATAATATCAGATTGGGGAGGAAGATCAGAGTTAGAGATTGATAAAAGAACAAGGATATGGGCACGTGTAAGTAGGAAACAAAAAATATCTATTCTAGTTCTATCATCAGCTATGGGTTCGAATCTAAGAGATATTCTAGATAATGTTTGTTACCCTGAAATTTTCATATAGTCCTCGGCATCGACTGGATGAGCGAACAGTTTATTGTAATAGACTGCCATGAGGGGAAGGTGATTTTCAGCCCGCTTGGAGTTCCACTGTTCGAGATTAGCAGATGAATTACAGAGAGGCCATAGGGAGTCTACTTTGGAGCACTTGCAGAAGACCATGAGCTGCCGTATCCACTGATTGCAGAGTTTCTTGACGTCTTTCCCGAGGAGTTGCCAGGATTGCCGCCAGATCGAGATGTGGAGTTCAGCATCGACTTAGTGCCCGAATCAGCACCGAAGTCCCAGCATTACTACAAGATCAACCCAAAGGAAGCTGCAGAGTTGAAGGCCCAGATTGATGAGTTGGAAGGCAAAAGTTTTATTCGGTCCAATGCTTCACCCTGGAGAGCACGGGTACTCTTTGTTCCCAAGAAGGATGGGATTGTAAGGATGTGTATCGATTATCGTACACTCAATAACACCACCATCAAGAATAAATACCCTTTGTCGCGGATTGATGAGCTGTTTGACCAACTTAGTGGAGCGAAGGTCTTTTCCAAGATTGACCTTCGGTCGGGGTATCATCATTTGAAGGTTCAGGAGCAGGATATTCCGAAGACAGCTTTCAATACCCGCTACGGCCAGTATAAATTATTGGTGATGCCGTTCGGACTCACCAATGCCCCAGCAGTGTTTATGAACTTGATGAATAAAGTTTTTTACAAGTATTTGGACAAGTTTTTCGTAGTCTTCATTGACGACATTCTGATCTACTCGAAGACCGATGAGGAGCATGTGGAGCACCTGCGGATTATTTTGGAGATTTTACGGAAGGAGAAGCAATACGGAAAACTCTCGAAGTGCGAGTTCTTCTTGGACATAGTAGAGTTCTTAGGGCATGTGGTGACTGGAGAGGGGATTTCTGTAGATCCCAAGAAGATTAAAGCTATGGAAGCATGGGCACCTCCCAAGTCAGTAGCAGAGATTCGTAGTTTTCTGGGGCTAGCAGGATACTACAAGAAGTTTGTGAAAGATTTTGCCAAGATAGCAGAGCCAATGACGAAGCTTACGCGGAAGAACGAGGAGTTTATCTGGAGCGACGCCTGCCAGTCAGCATTTGAAGAATTGAAGAGAAGACTTACTACAGAGCCAGTTCTAGCTTTGCCATCTAGATCGGAAGGATTCGTCATCTACAGGGATGCATCAGGAAAGGGCTTGGGATGTGTGCTTGAGCAGAACAAGAGGGTCATTGCTTATGCTTCTAGACAGTTGAGGCCTCATGAGAAGAATTACCCTACACATGATTTGGAGCTTGCAGCAGTTATTTTTGCCTTGAAACTGTGGAAGCACTACTTGTATGGAGAGAGAGTAGACATCTTCACGGACCACAAAAGTCTGAAGTATGTTTTCACTCAGAAGGAGCTGAATATGAGGCAGCGCAGATGGCTAGAACACATGAAAGATTTTGACATCAATCTGCAGTTCCACCCTGGAAAGGCGAATGTGGTGGCAGATCTTAGTCGATATCCTGTTGCTATATTTCTAACTATGGATCGACATCTTTTGGAGGATCTTGAGAGTCTGGGATTGAGATTTTTCTTCCGGGAGTTGGAGGGCAGCTGATGCACATGCAGATATAGTCAGGACTGTTGGAGAAGATCAAGGAGGCCCAATTTCTAGATGAAGGACTCTGATGTCTCAGAGGCCAGGCAGAGGCAGGATTGCTCGACGACTTCACCATTGCAGCGGATAGATCCCTGAGGCACGGGAACCAGTTGTGTGTGCCCAAGGATCTGCGGGAGGAGGTTATGCAGAAGGCCCACCAGTCGCAGTATTCTATTCATCCTAGATCTACCAAGATGTACAAGGATCTGCGGGAGTATGTTTGGTGGTATGGGATTAAACAAGAGGTTGCCAGATTTGTTTCTAGATGTAAACCCGCTAAAATTCTACTACAATTTTTTTATTTATTTTTGTATTTATTTTGTACTTCGTATCTGCACGTCGCATGCGAGTTCGTATTTTTGTATTGCGTAGCGTGCGACATTTGCGTTTCGTATTGCTCGACGAGTGCGAATATATGTCGAGGTACATATTTTAGAAAATTATTTTATTTTAAACTTGATTTTTATATAGGAAAGTACGTGTTCAAATAAATGTGATAAATATTTTTATTTTGTATAAAAGAGTTATTTTGTTCGTCATTTAAAAATAAGTAGTGATTTGGAAATTGTGGTTCATATGAAATGTATTCCATATATTTTGCGAAATTGGAAATTTGTTTATTAATATATTTTTGTTATTTCTAAAAGCTATTTTATGAGTTAATATTTAAGTAATTATCTTGATTTTCGAAATTAATTAATGCTATATTTTAATATTTATGAAAATGATATTTAAGATTTGGTTTTATTTAATATTTGAATTATTTTGATAATTTAAATTTGGGAAATATTTTATTTTAAATAGGCATTAAATTAAAGGAAGTTATCTAGATTGATTTGATTTTGATTGCTTAGATTCTAAATCGATTTAAATAAAAAGATGGAATTATCCATCGGGGTTTAAACCATTACAAGTCCTTATCAAACTGGAAATTCCCACCTTCTATATAAGGAGAGGTACTCATCTATAAATTTCTATCATCCACAGATTGTGCATCGTGTCTGTGCAGCCCATCTACTATTTTCCCCCCATTACAAATACATTTGTCCCGTCCGACAACCCCGGACTCGACGTCTTCCTGTGTCTCGCAGGACACGTACCCGATACAACACCAACACCAACAACCCCACCAGAACTCCCCGCAACAGCACCTCCCGACCACCCACCGGGGCACCCAAATCTGTCGCCATCACCACGCCCGCGACGGCCAAACACCCACACCTCTTCTGCGGCCATCACCGGTCGTAGCCACCCAAACTCAGCTCCACCATTGCCAGCCTTCACCATCACCCTCCTTCCCGATTTCCCGTCCCGACCAACCCGTCTTCCCCGTACCACATCTACCGCCGCCCCCAACACCAAGCCTCAACCCACCAGAGCACTCCCTCGACGAACCTTCCCGACCTCGCCATCCCGGTCCCGACTCCGCTCCACCAAAATGCCACCACCATCTTCGTCATCATCACCACACCAACCAAACCCCATCCCGACCATCTATCCTCGACCACCGCGAACAGCCGCCCACCTCCGGCGATCCATCGTAAACCCCCAAAACCAATACCATCACCCATGAAGAAGAAGAAGAAGAGGGGGAAGTCCCTAACCTGAGCCACCCTCCGCTCATCTTCTGCTCTGAACCGAGAGTGCAATCGTTGTGCCCACCACTCGCCTCGAGTCCGTCGCCATCGGATTTACCCCGCCGTCCGCTCGATTTCCCGTTCTCTATGCCCGAGCGTGTACAGCGCCGTCGAGCCAGGCGCTGCGCCACGGCGACCGTGAGCACCGCCACCGCCACTTAGATCGGCCAGCGGCCGCCCGTACGTGCCACCCCGCTAAACTTCCCACCAAGCACCGCACCAGCTCCGCTCCGCCGCCCGCCATGTCAAAGGTGGTCGTGCCGCCCCGGACCGCTTCCCCTTATGCGAGCGCACACCGACTAGGACCCGACTCTGTCGCGCTCGGCGCAGCCACCGCGTCGAGCCTCCGCAGGCGCCTGCCCCGAGGTGAGACCCCTCTCTCTCGCCTGTCCCGCTGTTCCCCTCTCTCTCGAGTACTCTCTCTCTCCCCTCCCTTTCTTCTTTCCTTTCTTTGAGGAATAGCTGTTACTTTTATTCCTTTTATTATTATTATTATTATTATTATTATTATTATTATTATTATTATTGTTATTATTATGTAATGCCCGTAGTTCGTATTATGTATTTTGGTATACGTGTACGTAATGTGACTCATATTTGCATGTCTCATTGCATGGTTTATCGTGGCATTTCATTTGCTTAGTTCGGTTCGGTTTGCTTGGTTCGGCTTGGTTCGGTTTTACATGTGGACCAACCCTACCTACCACCCCCTCTTCCTTTATTAGCCACCTAACCTCTCTCTCTCTCTCTTCCATTAAACCCTATAACTCTTCTTCTTCCTCACCATTACTCTCTCCACCTACCAGAGAGGCTTAGGTAAGTACAACTTGCTTCATGGAGGAGCTCAAGTTTTATTGTCTCATTGTCTCCCTCACGAGATTCTAAGATACTTAAATACTTAGCATATTTACTTTCCATGGTTCATTTCATGCAGATCTAAGTTTGTTACATTTTTGAAATTTTTTGGGTTTTGATCTATCTAACCCTGTTATTCTCAAGTTTTGATGGTTCCATGTTGTAGAGAATTTTATTCTGCCCTATTTTGACCTATGGAAGTCTGAATTCTGACCTTAGATGAAGGATTTATGGAGCTTGGAACCATGGCTTCCATGGTTCTTCTTCTCGAAAAATTTGAGAAGAAGAATAGTGCTTGACTGCATGGCTCTTCATGCGGTAAGTCCCCTGCAGCCGCATAGGCAATCCAGCCTTCATGCGGCTTTGCCGCATGGATTGGCCGCAAGAACCGTTCTCTCTTGGCCGCATGGTGCATTGCCGCATGGCCCCTGCCGCATATGCATGTTTTTCCCCTGGCCGCATAGACCATGGTCCCAGTGCCCCCGCCGCATATGACCCCAACTCCCGTAGCCGCATAGCTACTCTTAGCTGTGAGCCGCATGGGCTTGTTCCCTTCCCGAGCCGTATGGCCCTTGGCAGCTCCGAGCCGCATAAGCCCATTTTCTTTCCTGGCTGCATGAACTCATTTTTTCCCCTTGCCGTATATGCATGTTGTCTCTTGGTCGCATAGGCCTTTGCCGCATGGCCCTGCCTGGCTCTTGTCGCATGGCTTTATTGGCTCCAGCCGCATGAGACTCTCCAGCCGCATGAGACCCTCCAGCCGCATGAGCGCTTTTTTCTGGCCGCACAAGCCTGTTCCCTTAGCCGCGTGGCCCTGTACCCCTTAGTCGCATGAGCCATGACCCTTGGATCCTGGGCCCCGCATGGCTTTTCCATAGCTCTTGTTCTCTTTTATTATTATTAGTATTCTTTTGTTGGGTTGATTTCATTTATGCTCATGTCTCATGACCCTCTGTGTAACTTGGGTCCCTTGATAGAATGCTTGTACTAGGTTAATTCTGCACATGTTCCATGAACACGATAGTGACCCATCGTGGTGCACACTTGACAAGTAACTTGACATGATAATTCTTGATAGTGGTCCGTCGTGACGCACTCTTGACATGATAAGTAATCTTGATAAGTAAACCTGACATGATATACCTCGATATGCTGTTATGACGGCTAGCATGACATGACAAGAATAAATAACCTCGACACCGTGGACGATTGTGTTTGTACAAATGAACCAGTATTGTCTTGTATCATGTCTAGGACGGGGACCCCTGAGTACCACGGTCAGGGGTACCTACAGAAATTGACTAAGGCTAATAACTAGAATAATCCAGTAGTCATGAAGAGATTTCCCAGCTACAAGCAATCCCGTTATCCGGACGCGCTAGTGGATCTATAGCCTGCCGACGAGTATGATACATTTCCAGCACACTGTCATGTGTTGCACCCTTCATGAACGGACATTCGACCTGGATAACCTGGATGGTCTGCATGGCTTGTGGCTGTTGGAATAATCTCATTGCATCTTGCTAGTAACTAGGCCTGTGATAACCCTAGTTAGTTAAAGTATCAAGCTGTACTCACTGTTTGGCCGTGATTGATTGGATGGAGTTTGGCCCAGTCTAGTCTTGTCCTGACTCTGTACAAGATTGTAGCATGACCTGACTACTTGTGCTTTATTTTATCGATAAATGGTGAGAAACCAAGTTCCGTTCAGATGAAGGGTTACAACCCCGGTCCTTGTTTGGTTTAAGGGTTATAACTTGGTTATCTGAATAGTTCCATGGTTATCTTACCGTATATCATCATGATTTTCCATATCTCCAGTTTTATTATGTTATTACATCTTGTGCTAATTGTTGGTTTTAGTTCTTAAGTGAAGTCTCCTTTGTGGCACTTGCTCTTTTTGGGATCTAACCCAGCTGGTTTTACGTGGCTAGATACCGGAGCAGCTCCAGAGGATCTCCCTATCTTCCAGCCAGATGGTGACCACCAGGCGTAACCAAGGCAACGAGTGGGTTCCTTTTTGTTCTTCCACTTTATTGTATAAATATTCTTTTGAGGCGTTTAGCCGGCGAACACGTGTTAGCTCGTATTGCACCTTTACTTACTGTCTGTCTACGGGCTGTAACATGATTGACAAATCCTAAGATTGATCATGTATGATTGAAACACTTGCTAGCCTTCACATTTTGTATGACTAGCTTCATGATCATCCAAATATGTAATGTATGAGACGCCTTACTATTGTATATTTGGTGCTCTGACATCTTGTACTATTATTACTTGCTTGAGATTGAGACAATAGGCTTGTTCATGACCATAAGAGACTGATGGCATGTAATTAAACTCTCATATATCTAGACAGCCGTGACCGTATAGCGAGGTGGGTTGCACTTCAATATACGTAGCTGGCTATGTATGCCTCCGCTCTCCAGTATTCTGGTTCTGGGCATTACATGGTTTAAGTGGTGGCCTATGCAGGTCTTGAAAATCAAGATATGTGAGGGTTTACCGAATAGATGTCTCAATCAGCACTCACCTTTGATCTCTGCTCGTATCCTCTAAATTCCTGAAATCTTGACCTGATCACATGCTTGTATCTTCAATCTATCCTGGTCCTTCCTTATTGTTTCCTGTGTCGTCTTCTTCAGCAGCATCGTTCATGGTCCTACCGATCGGCAAGGTGGAGCACCTCCCGTGGACCCGCAGCAACCTGGAGATCAAGCCCAGCACTCAGGAGTAGCCTCCAAAGTCATACCTACTGGGGGTCAAGAGCCACCAGTTCAGCCAGTCCAGCCTGCAGAGCCTGATAATGGCACCTTGGTGGGTCTCATCAGGACATTGCTAGCTTCTCAAGATCGTTGGGGTGACGCCCTGCACCAGGCAGTACATGTTGCTCTGACCTGAGGAGGTCATCAAGGTAACAGTGCGGCCAACAGCTTCAAGCGTTTGAATCCTCCCTTCTTCGATGGTAGCGAAGATGCTATTGCCACAGATGCTTGGCTGCAGGACACTGAGGTTATTCTAGAAGCGACAAAGACGCTCGAGAACGAGAAGGTGGCGGTAGTACGCCTACATCTATTGGATCTTGCCCACAGCTGGTGGGCGGCACATGCCGTTGGATTAGTGGCACCTATTGCTTGGACAGTATTCCGTGAGAGATTCCAGACCAAGTACTTCGATGCTGTAGCTCGGTATGATCTACAGACGAGGTTCACCAATCTGAAGCAGATGGGCAGGATGGTCGACGGATATGCGGCCGAGTTTTCGAGACTTAGTCGGTTTGCTTCCACCTTGGTAGCGACCGAGTTCGACAGAGCCCAGCGGTTCCAGCAGGGGCTCCATCTAAAGATTTTATTGGCAGTGGAGCAGTTTGAGCATCAGACTTTTGAGGCAGTATTGAGAGCAGCCAGGAGACGCGAGTATACCTCCCGGAGGATTGAGGACCGGACCGGAGGTCGAAAGCGATCCCACAGTCAGATGAATCAGATTTCAGCACCAGCCCCGGCAGCTAGGGCCTTTACCATTGGAACTCCGAGGCGGGCGGCCTCAGTGACGTCGGTTCAACATTCAACCCCGGCATACCCTCAGCAACAGAAGCAGAAGCACTCTTCCGCAGTGGGATGTTCACATTGCGAGAAGCTAGGACATGTGGTGGCAGAATGTCGCAAGGCGCAGGGATTGTGCCTGGCTTATGGGACAGCGGATCACAGGATAGGATCCTGCCCGAATAGGGGTAGTTCATCATCGTCCAACTTTTCTAGTCCTTTGGTGAGAGGACCAACACCAGTCCAGCAGTATCAGCCTCAGAGGTCGTTGCCGCCTCAGTCACAAGTATTTCAGTAGCAGAACCCCCAGCAGTATGCACAAGCCCAAGCCCTAATTCAGAGCAGACAGAGAGGTTTTTAGCAGAGGGGACCCGCACCCAGAGGGCGTGGTCAGGCGATGGCGATGACCGTAGAGGAAGGATTGGCACCAGGTGAGGTAGTGGCAGGTACTATTCTCGTCAACTCCTTCCCAGCATCAGCGTTATTTGATTCTGGTGCATTACTTTCATTTATGTCTGTACGATTCGTGACACGGATAGGACTGGCGCCCGAATCATTATCAGTAAGGCTCAATATACTTACTGGTAACGGACTTGTGGGAGTAGATAGAGTATTTTCCTCGTGTCGGATCGTAGTTAGCGGTAGAGAGTTCCCCGCTAGATTGATAGAGTTTCCGATGGCCGATTATGATGTGGTCTTAGGGATGAATTGGTTAAGGAACCAGTATGCTAGGATAGACTGCCATGTTGACAGGGTTGTTTTTAGCATTCCAGGCGAGCCAAAGTTTTTCTTTTCTCGAGGCGAAGTTGAACCTTCTCCTCCAGTATTGTGGATGGCAGTAGCAGCAGTGCAGTTACCCCGGATAGTCGAGGAGTTTCCAGATGTTTTCCCAGAAGAGCTTCCAGGAATGCCGCCAGAGCGAGAGATCGAACTATCGACTTGATACCAGGGACAGCCTTAGTGTTTGAGAGAGTCTACAGGATGGCACCGTCAGAGTTGGAGATATTGTACAAGATGATTGAAGAACTTAGAACCAAGGGATTCATTCATGCTAGTTGATCGCCTTGGGGAGCCCCGATGCTTCTTGTAAAAAAGAAGGATGGTACGTCCAGGTTATGTGTAGATTATCGTACCTTGAACTCAGTGACAATCAAGAACAGATACCCTCTCCCGAGGATAGATGACTTGTTTGATCAACTTAAGGGGGCAGCAGTATTCTCGAAGATTGACTTGCGGTCAGGATACCATCAGATCAGAGTTAGAGAGCAGGACATCCCGAAGATAGCCTTCAGATTTAGGTATGGGCATTGGGAGTTTCTTGTTATGCCATTTGGAGCAACCAATGCGCCGGCGGTGTTCATGAACCTCATGAACCGTATCTTCATTGGATCAGTTCATGATTGTGTTCTTAGACGACATCCTGGTCTACAGCAAGAGTGAAGCGGAGCATGAACAGCATCTCAGAGCTGTCATCCAGATTCTCAGAGAGCACCAGTTGTATGCCAAGTTCCGTAAATGCGAGTTCTGGCTCGATCGTATTTCATACTTGGGTCATATCATCACCATAGGAGGAGTAGAAGTGGATCCCCAGAAGATCGTGGCTATCGTGACATGGCCAGTATCCAGCACAGTTGAAGAAGTTCGCAGTTATTTTGGCTTGGCCGGCTACTACCGGCATTTTGTTTCAGACTTTGCTCAAATTTCAGCACCATTGACCCAGTTGACCCGCAAGGATGTGCAGTTTGCTTGGACAGCAGAATGTCAAAATTCTTTTGAGAAGTTGAAGCGAGGTTTGATGATGGCAGCCATTCTCACGCTTCCAGATGGGACCGGAGGATTCTCAGTATATTGTGATACTTCAGGCAGAGGTTTAGAATGTGTTTTGATGCAGCATGGGAAGGTAATAGCTTATGCGTCACGTCAACTTTGTGATCATGAGAGGAATTACCCAACCCATGACTTGGAGTTGGCAGCAGTAGTGTTTGCACTTAAGCTTTGGAGACACTACTTGCATGGAGATAGGGTAGAGATTTTCACCGACCACAAGAGCCTGAAGTATGTGTTCACCCAGAAGGATCTTAATATGCGTCAGAGGAGATGGCTAGAGCTACTTGTGGATTATGACATCAACCTGCAGTATCATCCTGGAAAGGCCAACGTTGTTGCAGATGCATTGAGCATGAGAGCCGGAGTTTATTTCCTTACAGTACAGCCAGAGTTATTAGCAGATCTTCAGAAGATGGGTATAGAAATTTTCCTTCCTACCAATGTGGCATTGATGTCCAGTATGCAAGTTCAGTCCACTATAGTCGAGAGGATCCGGATGGCACAGTCAACGGATTCCAAGGTTCAGCGACCCAGCAGAGTGTGAGGCAGGACGGAGACCAGAGTTATGTATCCATGAGGATGGTACACTTCGATATGGGAAGCGTCTTTGTGTACCTAGTGGTGACAACAGACAGGAGATCATGGCAGAAGCTCACAGTTCGCAGTATTCCATTCATCCCGGTGGCACAAAGATGTACCGTGATATCCGTCAGCACTTTTGGTGGAATGGCATGAAGAGGGAGATAGCCCAATTTGTCTCTCGATGTTTGGTTTGCCAACAAGTTAAAGCTGAACATCAAAGTCCAGCTGGACTTCTTCAGCCCTTTCCAATTCCAGAATGGAAGTGGGAGCATATAACCATGGACTTCGTGACTGGATTACCTAGGTCCCCGGCCGGTAGAGATGCTATTTGGGTTATTATAGACAGGCTCACGAAAGTGGCTCACTTTCTCCCGTTAAGAGTTGGTCAGTCGACGGCTCAGCTAGCAGAGATGTATCTCAAGCAGATAGTCAGGTTACATGGAGTACCAGTCAGTATCACCTCGGACAGAGATTCAAGATTTACGTCGCACTTTTGGCGCAGCCTGCAAGAGAGTTTGCGAACTCACCTCCAGTTCAGCTCAGCTTATCATCCGCAGACAGACAGTTAGTCAGAGCGTACCATACGAACCCTAAAAGATATGTTGAGATCTTGTAAACTCGACTTCGGTGGTTCATGGAAAGATCACCTGCACCTGGTGGAGTTCTCGTATAACAACAGTTTCCAGGCCAGTATTTAAATGGCACCGTTCGAGACACTGTATGATAGGAATTGCAGATCCCCGCTAGCATGGGACGATGTTGGAGAGAGGCAGATGCTTGGTCCAGAAATGATTACTCAGACAGTTGAGGTGGTCAGAAGAGTCAGGGATCATCTTCGAGTTGTACAAGATCGTCAGCGTCATTGGGCCGATTCTCATCGGTACCCCCTTGAATTTTCTGTCGGCGACCACGTGTTCCTTAGGATCTCACCAACCCGTGGCGTTATTCGTTTCGACGCACGGGGGAAGCTTAGTCCTAGGATATAGGGCTGTTTGATATTCTCGAGCGAGTAGGTGATGTATCCTATCGTCTTGCTCTTCCGTCATCTCTAAGTGAGGTGCATGATGTCTTCCATGTATCCCAATTGCGACGGTATATCTCGGACCCGAGCCACATCCTGGATCATTCAGAATTGGTTGTTGGTACCAACAGGCCCGTATCTATATTGGACCGGAGAAAGAAGATACTCAAGAACAAGACTATTAGTTTCGTCCGTGTTGCTTGGGGTCATCACTCGTTGGGTGAGTCAACATGGGAGATTTAGGATGATATCCGATCGCGATATCCCGACCTGTTTGACTCGTAAGTTATAATGTCTTTCTTATACCTTATGCTCTCAATTCCTTGCTTGAATGAATGATTGCAAGGTGGACTGCTTAGTGTAGCTTGTCTGTGATTATTAGTATAGCTTGTCCTTGCCTCTCTAGCCTTTTAATTAAATTTCGAGGACGGAATTCTTTTAAGGTGGGTAGAGTTGTAATGCCCGTAGTTCGTATTACGTATTTTGGTATACGTGTACGTAATTTGACTCATATTTGCATGTCTCATTGCATGGTTTATGTCAACCCCAGTTTTCAGAAACATGGGTATTTTTGTTATTTTGCATTTTTGAATATTTTTGAAATTTATTTTATTATTTATGATATTATTTTGGGGTTAAAATTTATTTTATTATTTATGATATTGTTTTGGGGTTATTTGAGTCGGGTTCGAATTTCAACTCAATCCGACTTGAAACGGGAATCCGGAGGGGTAGTTTGACTCTAGTGGGACCCACACACTAGTTAGGCATGGCCCACATGATATTAATTTTAGTCCACATGATATTAATTTTAGTTAGTAGTTAGACTAATTATTTATGGATAGGTTTAGTTTAATTAGAGACTTAAAACTAGACTAAATTGATCTCAACCTTTAACCAATTCCTAATTTAAATCAAATGGATTAGTGGAGGGCATTTTGGACATCTAAAATGGAGACACCTAACCCTTTTTGGGCAGCCACCTATGGGGGGGGATAAGGAGTGAGTCACTCTTTCATTCATTTGTTTTCATCCACTTTCTCTCTCTTGTTCTTCCCCAAATTAATTTAGAAAAAGAATCCCATTGATTTCTCCACCAAATCAACCCCTCCTTCCACCAAATCTTCTTCATTTCTCCTCTACTCCATGTTTAGAAGGTGCTAGCTAAGTTTGGGAGGATTCGGAGCTCGTTCGTGTCCTTTTGGAATCTCTACGTGTCGATGTCGTGTCGGAAGGATTTTTCTTTGAATCTCTCTTCCGGAAGGTATAATCTCTCCTCTAATCCATCCCTACATGCATATAGGAATATTTTGAACCCATAGGAATTACCTCCATGGTTGTATCTCCATTTGTGTCCATTTCGTGTCCATTTGGAGGTCATAGGAGTGTCCTTTGTGTTGTGGCTGTGTCCTAGTGGGAAAAATCCCTATTTTGGACACTTGTATGCATATATATATATATATATATATATATATATATATATATATATATATATATATATATATATATATATATATATATATATATATTGTAGGAATGATTAATTAGTGTTTTAATCTCAGATTTATATTTTTAGAGAGTTGTTCCTAATGTGTTCTTTATAGTATCATATTGTATCATATTTATTTTATATTTAGATTGGTGTGTCTCTTTATATATATATATATATAGGTGCGTGTGGTTTGTGCATATATATATTTATTTGTGTGTGTGGTTAGATGGTTAGAAAGTGGATTGATCTTAGTTAGAATGGTTAGAATAAGTTTTATTTAGATAGCTATGTTGGTATCCAAGTATTTTGGCCTACATGTGTTTTTTGTCCAAACAACCCAAATTCGTCATAATTTTTATCCACGTTTTTAGTAGCTAGAACAACTTAGAAATGCCATAACGTTTAGCTCATAACTCCAATTAACCTCCCGTTTTTTTAAAAAAGAAGTGTATCGAAGTTAGCTTTCCAAATATATATTTTAATAAGCCAAATTCTTTCTAGAACTTACTGTAGAATTGTTTGAGTGTCAGTTGTACGAAAGAAGAACGCGTTTCGGTGTTTTCGCGATTCCGGGAGCTTCCGGACACGAAAATGCGATCCGTTTGAAGTTTTGGAAAGCTAACACGAAGAGCTACAACATACTTTAATCCTAAAATTTAGTGAAGGCCCAATTGGTACAGTATTGGTTTTAAGTAGGAGAGTGACTACGCGACGTAGGCATTTTGTGTAACCTATGAGCCTAGTATAGATATCATGTGAATGTAGGTACCATAGGTTGTCAAGAATATGTTTGATATAGTACATATATGCATATATATATATATATATATATATATATATATATATATGTAATATATGTTAGTATAGTGTGTGTGTTTGAATGAGATAAGGATGTGTGTGGTTAGTAGAGAGAAGTGAGATTGATAGAGGATGTGTGCTAGTGTGTGTTTGATGTTGTATAGATGGTAGTGTAGTGTGTGTGTTGTGAAGGTGAGAGAGTTGGGAGGATCATGCCATCCTATTTGACTTGAGGCTAGTGTGGTTTGTTGAGTAATTTGTATTTTGGTTGAGTGGTAGCGTGTTTGTATATAGATGTGTGTAGGTGTGTTAGAAGAGAAGGGTGGTGGATTTGGTATATGTGTTTATGTGTGTGTTAGTATTGGAGTGGAGAGAAATTTAAATGTTGTATGTATGGATATGTTAGTATGTTGGTGGTTATGTTAGAATCTATGTAGAGGTTAGAGATATCTTAGAAGTTAGATAGTGATATCTTGTATAAGTTAGATAATTAGTTGTGTTAGTCTATGTTATTGTTAGTTAGAGATGACATATGTTAGTTGGTTAGAGTTAGAGATGGATATATATACATATATGTTATGGTTAGATATTTGTTAGTGGATGTTAGTTGTGTTAGGTTTCGAAGTTAGAATAGATGGTTAGAAGTTATATGTTAGAGTTGGTTAGTATCTTGTATTAGAGGTATAAGTAGGAATTTGCGGTAAAGTTTAAGAAGGGATTTTGATTGTTAAGATGGGGTTAGAAATAGGTTATCTTGGTAGGTAATGGTTAGATAAGGGTAGTTTAGTCTAGTTTTGACCTCCGTTGACCAAGAGTTGACTTTTTGACGAAAGTCAACTATAAGTCAACACTTGACTTAGAATTGACCAAAACCAAACCAGAGTTGACCAGTTGACTGAAAGTCAACTGTTAGTCAATATTTGCCTAGTTTGACCTAGGGTTGACCTAGAGTTGACCAGGGTTGACCAGTTGATCAAAAGTCAACCTTTGACCCAGTTTGACCGAGTTTGACTTGGATTGACTACCTGTGACCTTGTTTGTTCTAGTGTGTCTCTGTGTGTTCTAGTTTGACCAAGTATGACCTAGTTTAGCTTGGTGTGACTTAGTTTGACCTAATTTTGACTTAGACTTGTATATCTTGACTAGATTAGCTTTCCTTTCATTATTAAACCATGTTTTGACATATAGTATCTTATTTTAGGTCTGTGATTTCTCTGAGCGTCTGTTCACTTTATCAGCTCAGGACCGCAGGCGAGTACATTCACTGATAGTTTTCATTGTCTTGATATCTGCTATATCCGATTCAGTTGTAGTGTTATACTCGATTTCCAGTCACGACAGTTCACGGACTAGTATATGTTGGATCATGACATGGGATGTTGTTCCTATATTTACATGGTATATTGGTACATATTCTGTCTTATTTCAGTGTATTGGTATAGACACCGATTTCAAAAGGGGACTTGCTACCCTCTTGTGGAATCCCGTGTCATAACGTGTCATGTCCAGATCTATTATACTATTCGGGGATGGGGGAGTTATTAGTGGTTCTGTGATCAAATTCCCACAAGGTTCTATGGTACATATGGTTCATAGCTATACCCTCGCCTCACGACGGGTAAAGCCTTACCCTACGTTGTTCATAGCTTTCCATGGTGACCGGCCTTATCGTTCTATTGTATACAGGGTTCATAGCCGGTCGGATGGAAAGCCTGGGCATATTTTCCTAAGCCGATCACATAACACACTAATAATTTAAGGCACCTTTTATATTTATTATCTTTGGTGACTAAGTTCTGTTCGGGAGAAGGGTTACAGCCCCGGTCCTTGTTTGGTTTAGGGGTTATAACTCGGCTTCCGAATAGTTCCCAAGTTATCCTATATATATGTATTATCGTCATTTTTAGTACTCACATCATGATATATATTTCCAGTTGATTTTGTCTTGTATTTCATTACACTGTTTCTTATAGAATTTGTCAATTCATATGGAACTGCTGTTGGTGTTTGTACTTGCTCATTTTTCTGACAGGATACCGTTGACATATTACCGATGATTCTGAGACTGATTGTCCGACCTACTATGGGGTAGAGTCTGACGGAGTAGACTTAGACCGTGGCTTGTTGGTAGAGCCACTATATTTTATACTCCCTGAGTAGTTAGCATTAGTTAGGCTTGCCTGGACTGCGATCCAGCTTTGGATTTTAGACTGTGGTAGCTTTTATATATATTCTGTGATTCTCTGGGTTGTTTATGTATAGCTCTGGACTTGTGTGGATCTTGGACTTATTTCCTTCTTTATCTATCGTATTTCTTTCCATGCTATCTACCTTAGATTGATATATGTGATTGAGACTGTATTGCTATGTCACCTCCATTCGGAGTGTATATACTGTACAGGTACCTTTAACTGTTTTAGTCGTAGTATTTACAGACCCTATATACAGCGTTCTACCGCCGATTCTGTGGCGTAGGCTGGACGTAACCACGTGCTCGTGCCCCTCTTCAGGGTGTGGGTCGTGACAGTTTATCATGGCATTTTATTTGCTTGCGGTTCGGTTTGCTTGGTTCGGCTTGGTTCGATTTTGCATGTGGACCAACTCTACCTACCACCCCCTCTTCCTTTATTAGCCACCTAACCTCTCTCTCTATCTCTCTTCCATTAATCCCCATAACTCTTCTTCTTCCTCACCATTACTCTCTACACCTACCAGAGAGTCTTAGGCAAGTGCAACTTGCTTCATGGAGGAGCTTAAGTTTTATTGTCTCATTGTCTCCTTCACGAGATTCTAAAACACTTTAATACTTAGCATATTTACTTTCCATGGTTCATTTCATGTAGATCTAAGTTTGTTACATTTTTGGAATTTTTGGGTTTTGATCTATCTAATCCTGTTATTTTCAAGTTTTGATGGTTCCATGTTGTAGAGAATTTTATTCTGCCATATTTTGACCTATGGAAGTCTGGATTCTGACCTTAGATGAAGGATTTATGGAGCTTGGAACCATGGCTTCCATGGTTCTTCTTCTCAAAAAATTTGAGAAGAAGAACAGTGCTTGACTGCATGGCTCTTCATGCGGTAAGTCCCCTGCAGCCGCATAGGCACTCCAGCCTTCATGCAGCTTTGTCGCATGGATTGGCCGCATGAACCGTTCCCTCTTGGCCACATGGCGCATTGCCGCATGGCCCCTGCCGCATATGCCTGTTTTTCCCCCTGGCCGCATAGGCCATGGTCCCAGTGCCCCCGCCGCATAAGACCCCAACTCCCATAGCCGCATAGCTACCCTTAGCTATGAGCCGCATGGGCTTGTTCCCTTCCCGAGCCGCAGGGCCCTTGGCAGCTCCGAGCCGCATAAGCCCGTTTTTTTTCTGGCCGCATGAACTCATTTTTTCCCCTTGCCGTATATGCATGTTGTCTCTTGGCCGCATAGGCCTTTGCCGCATGGCCCTGCCTGGCTCTTGCCGCATGGCTTTATTGGCTCCAGTCGCATGAGACTCTCCAGCCGCATGAGACCCTCCAGCCGCATGAGCTCTTTTTCCTGGTCGCATAAGCCTGTTCCCTTAGCCGCGTGGCCTTGTACCCCTTAGCCGCATGAGCCATGACCCTTGGATCCCGGGCCGCATGGCTTTTCCATAGCTCTTGTCCTCTTTTATTATTATTATTATTATTATTATTATTATTATGTTGGGTTGATTTCATTTATGCTCATGTCTCATGACCCTCTGTGTAACTTGGGTCCCCTGATAGAATGCTTGTACTAGGTTAATTCTGCACATGTTCCATGAACACGATAGTAACCCGTCGCGGTGCACTCTTGACAAGTAACTTGACATGATAATTCTTGATGGTGGTCCGTCGTGACGCACTCTTGAAATGATAAGTAATCTTGATAAGTAAACCTGACACGATATACCTCGATATGCTGTTGCAACGTCTAGCATAACATGACAAGAATAAATGACCTGGACACCGTTGGCGATTGTGTTTGTACAAATGAACCAGTATTGTCTTGCATCATGTCTAGGACGGGGACCCCTGAGTACCACGGTCAGGGGTACCTACAGAAATTGACTAAGGCTAATAAATAGAATAATCCAGTAGTCATGAAGAGATTTCCCAGCTACAGACAATCTCGTTATCTGGACGCGCTAGTGGATCTGTAGCCTGCCGACGAGTAGGGCACATTTCCAGCACACGGTCATGTGTTGCACCCTTCATGAACGAACATTCGACCTGGATAATCTAGATGGTCTGTAGGGCTTGTGGTTGTTAGAATAATCTCATTGCATCTTGCTAGTAACTAGGCCTGTGATAACTCTAGTTAGTTAAAGTATCAAGCCATACTCATTGTTTGGTCGTGATTGATTAGATGGAGTTTGGCCCAGTCTAGTCTTGTCCTGACTCTGTACAAGATTATAGCATGATCTAACTACTTGTGCTTTATTTTATCGATAAATGGTGAGAAACCAAGTTCCGTTCAGATGAAGGGTTACAATCCCGGTCCTTGTTTGGTTTAAGGGTTGTAACTTGGTTATCTAAATAGTTCCATGGTTATCTTACCGTATATCATCATGATTTTCCATATCTTCAGTTTTATTATGTTATTACATCTTGTGCTAATTGTTTGTTTTAGTTCTTAAGTGAAGCCTCTTTTGTGGCACTTGCCCTTTCTGGGATCTGATCCAGCTGGTTTTGCGTGGCCAGATACCGGAGCAGCTCTAGAGGATCTCCCTATCTTCCTGCCATATGGTGACCACCAGGCGTAACCAAGGCAACGAGTGGGTTCTTTTTTGTTCTTCCACTTTATTGTATAAATATTCTTTTGAGGCGTTTA
The DNA here is from genome assembly GCA_029216955.1 of Iris pallida. Lineage (NCBI taxonomy): Eukaryota > Viridiplantae > Streptophyta > Magnoliopsida > Asparagales > Iridaceae > Iris > Iris pallida. The sequence goes on from JANAVB010011596.1 coordinate 1,229,653, forward strand.
GCCGACGAGCACGTGTTATCTCATATTGCACCTTTACTTACTGTCTGCCTACGGGTTGTAACATGATTGACAAATCCTAGGGTTGATCATGTATGATTGAAACTCTTGCTAGTCTTCACATTTTGTATGATTAGCTTTATGATCATCCAAATATGTAATGTATGGGATGCCTTACTATTGTATATTTGGTGCTCTGACATTTTGTACTATTATTGTAGCATCCACTTTTTCATAGAAGGGTATTTCAGTCATTTTAGCTATTTTGGCCTTTATGTGATTTTCTGAATATGTTGACTTATGATTGTGCTAGCAACTGGTTTAACCTTAGTGGACATGTTGTAGAAGCATGGAAAATAATAATAAAGAAAGATCCACGTGTTTGCCATGAAATATAAAAGAGCAGAACAATTATCGGAGGACTGGACTTTTACTTCACGTTACAAACTCGCTTGTACAAAGAAAGCCTAGGGACGAAAACCTAGGTACAGTAATCTAAGTACAATTGTTTATTTTAGATTTTGGGGGATGACGATAGAGGCTCGGGAAAGCGACGGCCACTCTGCCTTACTCCTTGGACGATCGGTATGCAGCCTTGGCTCGGGAAAGATCTGCTTGGCGTTGACGAAGAAACACTCTTGTTACTCTCCTCGTACCGCTCTTCTGGCTTCTCTCTCTCTCTCTAGATTGATCTCACTGTATTTTTTTTATCGGGGGAGCCTCTCTGTATATCTTGCAAGGGAATGGCACCTTGCTATTTATAAGAGTGGGGGGGCATCATTAGGGTTTGGATGATTGCCCATTCTCCAAGTAGCGGCGGCCTGATGATTAACCAATCCGGACCATTAGTCTTGAGCGTGAAGGATCTGGGCCATTAATGTGGATTATGCCAAATCCCATCAATAATTAATGCTGATTGCAATAAATCTTCGTCATGATGATTTGCTGACATCTGCGAATCCTAATGAATAAATTTAATTCATTCTTCTGCCACGTGTCCCCGATTATTGGGATTTGGCCCAAGATTTGATTGACTTTAGGACACGTGTTCTGTCGTCAATGTTGAGCCGCATGAGGAGTATCGATATTTGGGCCGCATGAGGGTTGTCATGACCGAGCCGCATGAAAGAGTTCATGACCGAGCCGCATGAAGAGTCTCTGTACTTCGAACCGCATGAAGGTTGTCATGACCGAGCCGCATGAATATATTCATGACCGAGCCGCATGGGGGTCTTCATGGCCGAGCCGCATGAGAGTCTTCATGGCCGAGCCGCATGGGTTTCTTCATGGCCGAGACGCATGGGCTTTGTTTAGTCTGGCCGCATAGATTTGTCTCGAAGTTTGGTGGACAGCGCCACATTTGTGCAGATTTTCCTCATTTCCTAGGACGATAGTCCTATTTCGTGTCATTCATTATGACGATTTTATGTCAGGGCTGACAGCCATCAGAGCTGTCAGTCGTCAGAGCATTAAATACGTCTAGACGTTAGGCACAGCTGTTCTGTCGGCCACGTGGCCTCTCTCTCGGCCGTATAGAGTTTACTTGAGCTGCTTGTATGTTTGAGCCGCATGAGACTCTTTGGCCGCATGGATCATTCTTCTCTTCTTTTTCATGCTTCTACAAGACCCCCTTCAAAGTTTTCAATTTGCAAAATTAAAATACTTTGAATAAGAAGCATGATTATGTGAGAGCCGTATGGATGTATTCTATCCCAGTCGCATGTACTTATCTAGCGGCATGGTTGCCTCAGCCGCATAAGTATTTGGGCCGCATGAACTGTTTGACCGCATGAGGTTCTTGCCACATCTTCCTGCCACGTGTGCAAATCCTTTGTAAATCTTCTGCATTTAATGCTCTTGATTTGCTGTTAGACTTTAAGAGCCACTTTTTGGGCCAGGATCCCAAGAGTCAGGCTATTATTCAGCCGTTTTGCCTCGATAACCGAAGAGGCGGTCATCACGTTGCACGCAGATCGAGGCGTTCCCTTCTTGTCTATAAATAGGAGCACTCTCGTTCTGGGAAATCTTCTTTGCTCTCTCTCGTCTTCGATCTTTTGCTGCTCTAACTCCTTTCTCTCCCAAACATCTATGGCTCCCAAGAAGGCTGCTGTGTCGAAGGTTGCGAAGGGCAAGGCGGTCGCTTCTACGGCGACTGTGGCGACGAACGTGGCCGCTCATCCGCTGGCTGTTGTTCCCTCCGTTCACCCCGACGTTCACCCACCTATCGCTGGTAAGGGCGTTGCCTCAGAACCCTAACTGCCATGGCTCTGTTGCATAATTTATGCACAAGCCGCATGTATGAGGTTCGTCGATATGACCGCATAAGCACTTCATCCAGAGGGCCGCATGGGCTTGTCATACTCGATCTGAACCACATTTATACTTTTGGTTTGGGCCGCATGAGCGTAGTTCGCTTTTGAACCGCATAAGCTCATCTGCTTATAGCCGCATCAGCTCATATGAATCTGGATCATAGGTGTGCTTAACTTGAACCGCATGAGTCTGTCTGTTCAGGGCCGCATGAGTCTTCATGGACTTTGAACCACATAGTCTCATCTGAATCTGAGCCGCATCAGCTTCATAGGCTCGTCTGAACTTGATTTGTATGGACTCGTCTGACTCGGAGCCCCATAAGGCCGTGATGATCAGAACCGCATGGACTCATCTGGTTCAGAGCCGCATGAGGCTATGATGACCCGAGCCGCATAGACTCCAATGATCTTTCAAATGCTTCTTGATTTTGACTATCTTCTAATTTTATTTCCTTCGTCTTTCTTCAGTGAATCTGCCAGTAAATCCCACGGGGGAACTTCTGGTTGGCTCGAAACAACTTGCTATGGATGTGCGACGGGACGATTTAGTTCGTCAAGTGTTAGAGCAGCTTCTCGTTAATGAGCCTTTGGAGCGATTGAATGCTATCAGGGTTCAATCTTTCCAATTCCTCAGTGACATGATGAGCTCCGGGAAGCCTAATGGGAAGCATTTAAGGCCGGTCTTCCTCTTTGGGGATGCATTGATCATACAAAACTCTCGAGAGCTGGATATTTTCGAGAGTTGGGATTTTGATCTCGATGGGATGCCGATTCATATCCCCGTTATGAAGCGTCATTTCCCTTTTGTGTGGTTTAACATGATCGTTTTGGATAGGCAGATGACCGATCCCCTCACTCTAACCAGACCGGGGATGTTCGTGGGTAAAATCCGTTATAATAAAACTATTGGATCGGTGCGCGCGATCAAGGATCCGGCCAGTCGATCTGTGATGGGGTTAGCTCCGGGTACCTTCATCAACACACCCGGTCCTAACTTCTCATTTTCTCAGGCTGATACCTTCCTGAGCCATCTCGCACGAAAAGGGTCCTATCCTGTTGGCAGATTGGCATTGCTGGGCTGGCTACACCCCACTCCCCCGTGGGCTAACTTGACCTCGTGGATTCTGCGGAAATACGAGACATTTTTGCGAGAAGTCAATCTTTATGATGCTATCCGGGGTACCAGCAACGGATTGACCCTTAATAAGCCGTTGTTCATGGCCCTTTTGGAGATGTATAACCATCGGACATGAACTTTCTTCACACCTGTAGGGGAGTTGGGGCTCGCTCTCCATGAGATGTATGCTGTCTCCAAGCTTCCCTGGGGAGACGAGCCCTTCGAAGCGTACACTCCAACGAACGAGGAGTTTCAGGATCTAGATCGACGATTCCCAGGCTTCGTTGCTGTGTACCAAGAACTGTTATGTCATTATAGTACCTGTCACCGAACGGCTATCCAGAAAAATGATAGCTCGGAAGGGGACACTCTCCATACCACCTCTTGGGTCTTCTATCTTTTTAAATTTAGTGCTGCTGGCCGGGTTACTTCCCGAGATCGTCAAACTCCTAGGGAAGTAGAAGGCTTGGTATCGACTGCTAGGAGGTCGAAGTCTAAGGGTGACAAGTTTGGGAGTCAGATTGACTCCTTCAGCTATTTTTATTATGGTACTCGGCGGCTGTCAGAGAAGGCACTCTTGGTAGGGTTTTTAATGGTGTGGCTGCGCAATTGCGTGGTCTCAGGAGGGGCAGGTGCCATCGAGAGGATCAGCCGTCACTTTATTCTTCCTGCCGTGAAGTTGGCCTTTGGGGTTAGGCTGGCTCTTCTTCCCGCTATGGTGTGCAGCATTCATCATGGTCTCCGCACATTCACGTCCAAGGTCATCACTCGTGACGTGATGATGGACTTTGAACGTATAGAGCTGCCTTATCATTACTTGCTGGGGTGGCTGTTGTTGCATTGTCGGTCTTTGATGAGGCCTGGGACGGGAGACGGCCTCACGGACGACGACGCTTTTCTTTTCAGGTATCACCATCAGCCTTGGGAATATAGTACCATGCCGGCATGTCGGAGGATGCTAGCGAGGGTGGACGGGTATGATTTTTTCGTATCCGTTCCCCGTTTTACCGACCAGGAAGTGAGGAGTGTCCATGTTGATGGCGTTGGATCCCCTCATTTCTTACCTGAGAAGATGCGTTTCTGGTTGCGTAACATTCGCCCGGCGTATTTAGTTTATCGCAATCGCAACACTGTGTACCTGGAGCCCTACTTGCCCAGTAGGTTTGCCCGTCAATTTGGGTACAGTCAACTATTCCTTGGGCGTCCCAGTTCCTGCCTGGGATTTGAGGGTAGTATTCTTGATGGTATTAGAGCATGGAGCTACTATGACACTTGTCATACTCGAACTAGTTTCTCAGTTCCTGCAGCAAACATGCTGGGGAAAATCTTGCATATGGCGGCCTTATACCATGTTACGGCCAACCAGCCTCCTATTGATTTTGACCCGAGGACTAGCCTCATCGTGGGCACTCGTTTGGCGGAGAGGGCTACGGTGTCGAAGGCAAAGAAGAAAGGGGCGAATAGGGTTCCCTCACCCGATTCCGAGTCCTTTGACACAGTTGAGGGAAACAACGAGCGGGAAGATGAGGACTCTCTCTCTTCTCGTGGCGAAGCAGTGGCGGATCAGCCGTCCATCATGGCGGATGAGATGATGACGGATCAACCGTCGGCCGTATCAGATGAGGTGGTAGATCAGTTGCCACCTGTACCAGAGGTGGTGAGGGTAGAACTACCGCCTGCCGTGTCTAGTCCCTCGCGTAAGCGAGGCAGGCGTGAGTCTACTGACGGAGGAGTAGCCTTTGCCGTAAAGATAGCTGCGGTCAGACCTCGTAGGCTACTTATTACGGAGGGGGGTGAAGGTGCTGACGATGTTCCGGAGGTAAGACTAAGTTGGAGCCATCTCCTTGTTTGGGTTTTCTTTATCTTGGGATGTGACCTAATGATTTTTCTTTGTAGGTGTCCGACGAACCGGACTCTCACGAACCGTCTGCCGCTCCTGAGGTTGATCCAGCCTTTGCTGCTTTGATTAGTGGCATGTGTGCCGCGGTCCTTTTCTGCGGGAGCTCTCTCAGCGGCGGCTGAGAGCTCCCAAGTTGCCGAGGCCCCAGCCCAGGGTGACGAAGGTTTCCCCGGGCCTGTCTCCGAGGTCGCTGAATTTCCGCAAGGCGACGCCGATCTCGTTGCATCCCCTCCCGAGGGTGCTGGGGCGGAGGAGCCTATCATATTCAACTCGGAGGCTGCTGGTGAAGAGGCTGTGGTGGCTGTAGGCGACCCTCATCCTCCACACTCTTCTGCTGGTAAGATAAGCCAAATATTGACTAGCGAAGGGGCTTATTTGCTCTATCAACATATCCTCCAGGTCAAATCGATTCATGGTTGTCTTGGCCCTACAGGTCCTGACCCTTTACTTCCCACAGCGGATGTTCTTGGGGAAGGCTCGGCCGGCCGCGATCTGGGGGAAAGGAGCGTTTCCTCTTCTTCACCGACTCATGTCGAAGGGCCTCCCACCAGCTCCGGGCAGGTGGGAATGGAGCTGGCGATGGTCTCCGCCTCATCCTCTGCTGCTTATACGGCTTCGGAGACTGACTTCTCGACCCTGCCGAGCATTCAAGTTCTGCGGGCTGCTGAAGAGGAGTTGGCCGCTGTTCATGCATCCTTCCGTGCGGATTTTGTTTCCCTTGTGGCAGGAGCGACAGATTCGGTTGGGTCTTCTTCAGTGTTGCCAGCTACGCTCCCGTTGACGCCGGCTTCTTCGGAGGCTCTGGACGAGGTGTCGCAGGATGTGGTCGACAGCTTCTATCGCCACTTAAAGAGGGGCGTAGATGCTGCCGTAGAACGGGGGATCCCCTTTTCTCTGTCTCTGCGGAGCGCTCGAGGTCAGATTAACACTTTGAAGTCTCTTCCTGGCGGGGTGGGGTTGGCTGCGCTCCTGGAGCCCAACTTGGTAGAGGCTGATCAGCTCGTGACCCAATTGCTGGCGATACGGCAGGCTGGTTTGCCTGCTGCTATTAAAAGGGAGCGGGACTTCCTTATTGCTGCTCTGGATAGGATAAAGCTTGCTCGAGATACTGCCGGGCCAGTTGTGAAGGGGGACCTTGACGAGCTTTCTGCTTCGTATGACAGGCTGGGTCGTCGAAGTCAAGCTTGTAGTGCTCGGGAAGAGTCTGCTTCTCGTGGAATAGCTGACACGAAGGAGCGGATTCTCGTACTTCAAAGAGAGTTGGTCTTCCTAGAGTCAGAGCTGGGGGCTGCTCGTGCGGAACATGAGTCAATCGCTCGGGAGGCCGAGAGGGTTTCCCGATCTTCTGTTAACCTGGAGCGGTCTTTCAAGAAATTCGAAGACAACTGGCAAGCTCATGCTCATCCGGAGGATACGGTGGTGCTGAGCCAAGAGGCGGAGCTTCGAGCTAAACAGAGGCTTGAGCGATCGGTTGCCTTGCTGATGGACCGTCTCATGGAGTTATGTGCCCCGGAGCAGTGATCAGTCTTCTGTTTTCTTTTGCTGTTTTTTTTTCTTTCTTTCTTTTTTTGTCTTCATTTTGTAAGGGGTGTGATCCCAAATGATGTAGCACTTTGAATTTCGAATAAATGAGCATGTTTCAACTCATCTTCTCTTTCTTGTACTTGTGGTGTTTGTGGGATTGGACCTGCTGGGGGATTATCTGTGGACCTGTCACCCTGTGCGTACCTTGGTTTTAGGTACGAGTAACAAGTTTTTGAGAAGAATACCTAGAACAACTTTGCGATAAGACAGCTATAGAAGTTCTTGGTATTCGAGAGAACGCCAGAGAGCAACTGGGCTCCCAGGCATGATAGGGAAGGGATGGGCGTGCACTGGAGACCCAGTACAGCATTTGTGGTCGACTGAGGACATTTGTGGTCATCGGAAGACGTTTGTGGGCCTATTATCTTTGGGCGTACTCAGATCGTGGGTACAGATAATAAGTTGAGGGAAGACCATCATACTTGCTCAGAGGTAGTGGGGACATGGCAAGTATGGGGGCTTCTTTACCGTGGGATCTTCCTGCTCAGAGGTAGTGAGGACATGGCAGGAGTGGATTCGACGGAGGATATTTGTGGACCTACTATCCTTGGCGTACTCCGGTCGTGGGTACGGATAATAAGTTGAGGGGTAACCATCATACTTACTCAGAGGTGTAAGGACATGGCACGCATGAATGGTTTCTTCGACGGAGCCTTCCCACTCAGAGGTCACGGGGACATGGTAGGAGTGGGCTCAATGAAGGATACATAGAACGACTCAGAGGTAGGAGGACATGGAAGTTCTATATGAGGGGGCGGTTTGTTTTTGGTGGAAGTGAAACAACTCAGAGGTAACATCGACATAGTTGCATAGGAATTTTGTGGATCTGTTACCCTTTTTTGTGCATTGAGAATGCGGGCAGTAGATCGGGTGAGTTCAGCGGTACCAGTGGGCACATGACTCTTATGATTGAAAAAAATGTGAGAATGAGTTCAGAGGGACCGCGGGTACATGACTCGGCAATCTGAAATTTTGTGGGTACGAGTTCAGCGATACCAGCGGGTACATGACTCGATGATCTGGAAAATGTGAGTATGAGTTCAGAGATACCCTCGAGTACATGACTCGTATAATTGGAAAAGTGTGGGAATGAGTTCAGAGGTACCAGCTGGTACATGACTCGTATGAATGGAAGAGTGTGGGAATGAGTTCAGAGGTACCATCGGGTACATGACTCGGATGATTGGAAAAATATGGGAATGAGTTCAGAGGTAACAGCGGGTACATGACTCAGTAATCTGAAGGGAATGTGGATGTGAATTCAGCGGTACCAACGGGTACATGACTCGATAATCTGAAATGTTGTGGATGTGAGTTCAGCGGTACCAGCGGGTACATGACTCGATGATCTGGAGAGAATGTCGTTTAGACATAATATTTCTTCAGGAACTTGCCGTTGATGGGCAACATGAGCAAGTCTCCGTTTTGTTTTGCGAGGCGGTAAGCACCGTTGGAGAATACTGCCTCAATGATAAATGGGCCTTCCCACTTTGGCTGGAATTTGTCGGCGGTCTTATGAGTCATGACCATCGGCCTCCGGACTGCCAGAACGAGATCGCCCACTTGGAATGTTCTGATTTTTACCTTCTTGTTGAAGGCTCCAGAGATGCGTGCTTGGTATAGCTCGATTCGTTGCTGAGCCAAGAAGCATTTTTTCATCTAATGCTCAAACTCTTGTAGCCGACGACGGTGGTTTTCGTCCGTTGTCAACTGATGTGTGAGGGCGACGCGGAGTGAGGGGATATGAGTCTCTAATGGGAGGATTGCCTCGCTCACGTACACCAGGGAAAATGGTGTATTCCCGACGGCTGTTCGGACTATGGTGCGATACGCCCATAAGCATTCGCCAAGTTTCTCGTTCCAGTCGCGTTTGTTGGATGATACGAACTTCTTGAGCAGCTTGATGATTGTTTTGTTGAATGCTTCGGCCAACCCGTTTGCTGTCGGATTGTATGGCGTTGAAGCATTGTTCTGGATGCGGTACTTATCGCAGAACCGATGGAAGGCGTGGCTTGAAAACTGCGGACCATTATCGTGTATGATCCTTCGTGGCAGTCCAAAGCGATATATGACGTGATGCTTGAGGAAGCCGATCACGTTTGATGTCTTTACCTCTGCAAGTGGGACAGCTTCCGCCCATTTGGAGAAATAATCTGTAATGGCTAGTATGAATCGGTGTCCTCGGGAGGAAGGCGGAGCAATCGGACCGATGATATCCATTCCCCATGCTTCAAATGGCCAGGACGCCACTGTCAGATGTAGAAACTCAGATGGTTGGTGAATGAAGTCTGCGTGGACTTGGTAGGCTTTGCATTTCCTGGCATAGTCTATCGCATATGCCACCATCGTGGGCCAGTAGTAGCCCATTCGGCGAAGGCGGTCTTGCAATTTAGGGCCAGGCTGATGGGCCCCACAGACACCGTCATGAGCTTTCCGTACGGCTTCTTTGGCTTCTGCATTTGACAAGCACCGAAGCAACAACCCGTCGTAGGATTGTCGATATAGCATCTTCGTTTCTGTATCGTAGAAGAATCTGAGAGAACGCCGTCTGATGGAGGTGGCTTCCTTTGGATTCTCGGAGAGGATGTCGTAGACGACGAAGTCAATGAATGGCTGTCTCCAGTCCGGTGCTTCGTCGACCGCCTGGGCGGAATAGCTCGCCACGAATTGAACGTTGTTCTTGGGGCAGACCAGTTCGTGGCCTATCACGTCAACCGAATAATGAGTGTGGTTCGGCACTGCTAAGGAAGCGGCAAGGCCTGCTAGGGCATTGGCTTCGATATTTTGGAGTCTGGAAACGTGCTCGATGAAGAATCCCTCAAATGATGAGATAATGTTGATTGTTACTTGGTGATAGGGGATCGTGTCTTCATGGCGGACTTTGTATGACCCCCGAATCTGATTGACGATTAATTGTGAATCGCCGTATGCTTCAAGATATTCTACCCCCATCTCTCTTGCAAGTTGGAGACCGATGACTAAAGCGTTGTACTCGGCCACATTGTTAGAGCAGGGTTCCGTGAGAGAGTAGGCATGATTGATCACCAGCCCGGTAGGAGAAATTAATACCACTCCGACTCCAACGATGATATTTTCCTTAGGTCCAGTTCTTGAAGCACCATCGAAGAACATCCGCCATATGTTATCGTGAGTGGTTGTATTCGAGTCGGCGACTTCATCTGGGATCTCTTCATATATTTTGGATGACTCTGATCCTGGGTGGGCTGCCAAAAAGTCTGCCAGGGCTTGACCTTTGACAGCCTTCTGCGGGACGAAGATCATATGATAGGGGGACAGCAATATTGCCCATGTAGCGAGGCGAGAGCTGAGTGCCCCTGGCTTAGTCATGAGGACCCTGAGAGGGTTGACTCGTGAGATCACATGTATGGTTTGTCCTGTGACATAGTGCCGTGTCTTCTGAATGGCGAACACCAAGGTGAGGCATTCCTTTTCTACCGCGGTGTATCGGTGCTCTGGCCCAATCATCATTCGACTGAGGTAGTATATGGCTTGTTCGTGGCCTGCATCGTTGTTTTGTGCCAACAGAGCACCAAGGGCGTGCTCCATTGCTCGCACGTAGAGCAGGAATAGTTTTCCGGCAACCGGGGCCACCAAGACTGGCGGATTTGACAAATATTCTTTGATGCTGTCGAAGGCGCGCTGATATTCCTCGTCCCATACGAATGAGACGCCTTTCTTCATAAGGTGGGTGAATGGTCGGCATCACCCGGAGAGGTTAGAAATGAATCTTCTGATGTAAGCTAGTCTCCCTTGAAGGCCTCTGAGCTCGCGGAAATTTTTCGGAGGACCCATTTCCATAATTGCCTTCGTCTTCTCAGGGTCTACATGAATACCCTGGGCGGTGATGACGAAACCCAAGAACTTTCCGCTGGATACGCCCAAGAAAGATTTCGTAGGGTTCATTTTCAAATTGTGGGCTCGCATCAGGTCGAATACCGTCCTCAGGTCCTGCAGATGGTCTCCCTTACAGCGACTCTTGACGGCGATGTCGTCGACATAACATTCCACCGTCTTGCGTAAGTGTTCTCTGAAGATGATGCTCATGGCTCGTTGATATGTGGCGCCAGCATTCTTTAAACCAAAAGGCATGACTGTGTAATAGTATGTGCCAATCGGTGTTCGGAATGATGTATGCTTTTCGTCGTCAGGAGACATCTTGATTTGGTTGTACCCTGAGAATCCATCCATGAATGACATACGTTCGAAGCCGCATGTGTTGTCAATCATGATGTCTGTGATAGGGAGGGGGAATTCGTCTTTCGGACATGCCTCATTCAGATTGCGGAAGTCGATGCAGATTCGTATCTTCCCATTTTTCTGGAGGACCGGAACTATATTAGCGACCCAGTCAGGATGTTGCTCCTCACGAATGAAGCCGCTGGCTATTAGTTTGTTGACCTCGGCTTCGATCACATCCATGACGCCTGGGCGGAAGCGTCGTTGTTGCTGCTTGACTGGCTTTGCATCTGGCCGTATGTTGAGCTTGTGAAGAGCAATATCAGGATCTAACCCCGGCATGTCTTCATAACTCCATGCAAACACATCAATATATTCTCTGACAAGTTCCAGCAGCGATTCTCGCTCATCGTCCGTTAGGCTTTTACTGACGAAGATCGGTTTTGGAGAGGATTCGTTGCCGAGGTCGATCTGCATAACCTCATCTTCGGTGGAAGGTTCTCTCTGCTCGAACCGCTTTTCCCATTGTGCATCCAGATGTTGGGCCCACGGCTCTAGCTCGAGGATTTCAGGAATATCTTCGTCTTCTTCGTAAGCGTCGGCGAATGCCATATTGACTGACAGGACTTGTCTGAATATGTCTCCGATGCTGGTATCCGAGTCGGAGGTTGGTGACCCGGTTGAGTGTGACTGCCAGTCACACTTTTCATCTGAACTCTCGGCGGTCGTCGTGGGAGTTACATACCCTAGTCCACATCGAGTTTTGCTATAGTAGTCGCGTGGCTTGCCAGCCGGGACCGGTGGTTTCAAAGGTAATCGTCGTCCGGTGCCGTAGTTCAAGCCTGGTGTAGTCTCCAGATCATATCCCTGTTTTTGCATGAGATATTTGGACTGGGGGCTATAAAGATACAGAGGCAGTCTCCCGGCATCTGACCCAAGATCGACTTCTTATATGGTGAAGGGACGCGGATCGTCTTTCTGGCCGAAGATGATTGGATGATCCCCTCCCTCGAATATGCGGTAAGCGTCTTCTGCTGGAATGAGCTGGATTGCGGTGTACACATTTGTCACCTGCGTGTGTAGGTGGGGGCCTATACCGTGTTCCATGGCGTATATTGTACAAAGTTTATTAAGCTCGATGTAGTTCAAAGATAGCCCTTTATTGATGAAATAAGGTATCTTTTTAGGGGGATTACATCATCTGCGGAGGGAACATCAGTGTGGGCAGCCACATACTTGGCTAGCTCCGGTTCCTCTTCGGCTACCCCCTGTATAAATGAAGACTGAGAAGACGATCTGGTCAACTTGATCATCAGGGGTTCAACTGGTGGAGCAGAGTGTGGAGTTGTCGGCAGACTAGCAACCTCCAGCTTGGTACTCGATGCTGGGCGGGGAGTGTTTGGTTCGCTAGAAGTTCTAGGCCTTGCATCGGGGTGTCGACTCTTCTTGGGAAGACGTATCGTCATTGGCTTGTCAGAGGGATTGAGCTTCTCTGTTCGTGGCAGACCGACTCTTGGCAGTCTAATTGTCAGTAGCTCCGTTGTAGGCCTCGGCACTTGGCCCGACCTCGGCAGTCGGATTATCACCTGTTCTTCTTGCGCCGAGAGGCTGATCGCGTCCTTACGTAGAGTGGCCGTAAGGGGTGCAGACTTGCCTGGTTTGCAAGCCTGGAGGTGGATCGTCAGAGGTTCTTCTGATCCTGTGACCGTCTCGGTACGAGCTCGCACATCTTCTTTACCAAGGTGCCTCTTTGATTTTTCGTAAAGGTAGGAGTCTGAATAATAAGATTCGACCCCCTTGAAGGGATCGATATCAGCAAACTCTGTCCTTACGAAGCCATGCTTATCGACATACTTGAACCATTGGTGCAGCGTGGAAGGCACGATCATATAATCGTGTATCCAAGGGCGTCCCAAAAAGATATTGTAAGAAGTGTCAGCATCTATGACGTAGCAGGTGACTTCTGATTGGAGATCGCCAATCTGACACTTCAGGCGAATCTTTCCGATTGGGTATCTCCTGTCCGAATTGAAACCGCTTATGGCGGTGCTTGTAGGCGTCAGGCAATGCATCGGAATACGAAGATGATGTAGCAGACCCTTCGGAATGATGCTCATGGAAGACCCAGGATCAATGTGCATCCGGTCCACCTTTACGTCGCCGATGTATCCAGTATAGTATAACGGGCGATCGTGCAGGTTGGTTTTGATGAGCATGTCCTGCGGAGAAAAGACGATATTGGGCATCGCCCCCGTACATGCACTGTCTTGGAGGTCTGCGGGTTGATTTTCTCCTGTGAGGTTGACCTGAACCAAGTATGCGTCGGAGTTTTGGAGTGCATCGCTCAAGGTCGTGCGGACATTCTTTGAGAGCCTCAGGAGTTCATATAAGGATAATTTGTCCGGTGTATTAGCCAATTGCGCCAAGATGTTGAAGTTGTAGGGCCTCTCCAGCCCCTGAGGTGTCTCTTTTCGGAGGGATTTGTCGAAGCGAGTCTCCTTCGGCCTAGGCTTGTCGGTCGTCGGAGGCTGAGGAGGCACTGGAGCGTCAGTGGTAATTGGCGGATGATCATCAGTCGAGTTCTCAGCCACAGGTTGGGATTGTGCTCCAGATCGAGTAACGACGGTCGTGACTTCTTCCACATCTGCCGAGACGGTGCGGCAGGATCTGAATTTTCCACTCTTCTTCTTGTGAATAGAAGGCGGAGCGGACTGAGTCACTTCAGGTACTAGATCCGAATGGACCCACATGATCTCCTCATGTGATATGGTGAGGGGCTCTAAACCAGCAGCTTGATCCCGGGCAGGTGGAAGATTAGCAATCTCCATCATCGCTAGAGGGATGGGTACCACCCCGTCTTGAGTCTCTGTTGGAGGGAAGCTGCCAAATTGTACGGACACCATGTTGGCTGCTACGGTTACTTCCTCGAAGTCGATGGCCAGAGCGTTCGAATCGATGAGGTTTTGGATATATCGTTTCAATTGGTAGCAGTCATGTGTAGCATGGTGGACGTAACGGTGGTAATGGCAGAACTTTGGGTTCTCCAGATCCGCCGGCCGAGGTTCCCGTCTTGGTGGAGGAAGCTGAATTCTGTCTCCTTATATGAGCATGTCCAAGATGGGCTTGACGTGGCCGTCTTCGAGAGAGTAAGTGACTTGAGGCCATTATTTATCTGTCGGTTTTGACTCAGGTTTTTGAGTTGTATCTGCCACCATAGCCTGCTTCCCCTTATTGTCTCGATTGTTGGAGGGGCTACTCCCATTGTCGTTGCTGGTGTTGGGACGCTTGCCCTTGTTCTCTACCTCCGAGATGTGTAACCCCAGTTGGCGAGCCTTCTTCAACCGTTCTTCGGCACTCATGGCGCTGATGATAAATGCCTTCCAGTCCTTGAATTGACTCTCGCCCATCCAGAGACTGATTGTTGGGAGCAATCTCTTTTGGCAAATTTCGATCAAGGAGGAGTCCGGATTGCCAGATGGTAACTTCATTGTGGTTTGACGAAACCGCTCAATATAATTCCTCGTCAGCTCTTTCTCCCCTTGGACGACATCCATGAGGGTAGACATTATGACATCCTGTCCTACCTCATAGAACCTCTCCAAGAACATACGCTTGAAGCCGGCGAAGGAATGGATGCAGTTGTCTGGCAGGTTGCGGTACCAGTCGAAGGCGACTCCTTCCAATGCCCCGATGAATAATCGTGTGAGGATAGCATCATCGTGGGGCAGATGGTCGGTGGTGACCTCGAAGTAAGTGATGTACCGACTTGCTGAGGTCTTGCCATCATACGGATTGATATTGAACGGCTTATATCTTGGTGGGAATGGAACATCCCTCCATTCAGCAGGATATGGTTGCCGCACTCTGAGGACTTGAGAGTTTTCTCGGGCATGGAACATGGCTCGGAGCTCCTGAACCTCTTTTCTTACTTCTCGGGCCTCATCTGTCGCGGTAGGGGCCATTATTTTGGGAGGATTATTGCCCGGGTTCGGTGCCGCTGAATTTGAATCTATATTGATTGCGGGACCCGTGCTTGTTTGGCCAGGTGTCGCTCCTTGCAGAGTAGGAAGAGCCGCTTTGATCTCGTCTACAGATTTGACCAAGGCGTGCAGTATGGCCTCCAAGGTGTCGATGCGTTGGCGATCATTGGAACCACCTTGATTGTTGTCCGTCATGAACACCGTCCTTACATGTGGAGTAATAGAAGGAACGGTAGAGGATGTGCCCTCCGAGTCATACCCATGCACTGAGAAGTCATCGGGGTATGTAGGGATGTTCTCTTCGGGTTCGGACTCGGAGGAAATGGTACCCCCAGCTTCGGAGCTAGCTTCATCTTGAAAGTCATGGATGTCCTCGGGGACATCAGCATCTGTTGTACCTGATGGGAGAGTTGTTTCCTCGGGCTCGCCTCCTTGGAACATCGGATTATTGTGGATGTTCGGAGGAGTGCTACCCCCAGTTCCAGCAACCCCCAGTGATGTGGATGACGAATCTTCCATTGTAGCAGCTTTTGTTTTTGAACGGGTGTGTTGGAATACTCCGGTGGAGGACAACCATTTAGACGACAGTTTCTCAGCTGTAGTGGTTGATATCTTCGGGCTGGAGATACTTGTCTTCTTCCCCCTCCCTTCGGCGGGGTTTTTATGGGTAGAGTTGCAAGAGACAACTGGAGGTGCCTCATCCTCTGAGCTCGGGTATTGTAGCCTTTGGATGACGGATGGCCGGTCTTCTTTTACTGCCGCGTTGTTGCAACAGCAGTTGACGATGATCTGGGTGCAGTGACGTCCGTGTGAAGACTCTTTACACACCGAGGCCCCTTCTCTTTCCTTGCGTTTGTGGAGGATAGCCTCACGCAGGTCAGAGGAACCACTTTGTTCGTTTGCCGCCGGGGGCTGGACTCGAGTGGTTCTATACAACTTCCCATCAGAGGCCCGCGTGATAATCAGCGGGATGCCCCGATAGTCAGAGGTTGGGGCAGCTGACTGGGCTTGATGAGCCCGAGCTGCCCTAGACTTCTTCTTTTTAGCACTTGCGGGTGCGTAATAGGAAGAGTCCAAGTTGAGTACCACAGAGTCTGGCTTGTCATCCAGAGAACCATCAGGGTCAGGGCCACATGAGAGACGGTCGAAGACTGATCGAGAGAAGCGTAGAACGGACGCTATGCGGCCAGGATTAGAAACCGTGCAGGCTGTCTGCATGCGGTTGTCTTCTGTTGTCGGATGAGTTGTTTTTGTGCGATTAGGAGTCACGACCGTGCAGGCTGGCCGCATGCGGTTGGCAACTGTGGCCGTATGGGTTTTCTGCAAACGATTGACTTTCGTAACCGCATGAGTTTCATCCATGTGATTGGCAACTGTAGCCGCATAAGCTATGCGGCTGACATATGTGGCCACGTGAGTTTTGTTCATACGGCTGGCGGGCGCAGCCGCATGAGCTTTCTTCATGCGGCCAGCACCCTTATGCGACCCGGATCGCATAGAGTTCCTCTTTGCCCCTGCAAGTCCAGCATCATAGTGTGTTCTTCTGCTGGACTTGGGGACAGCAGAGT
The DNA here is from genome assembly GCA_029216955.1 of Iris pallida. Classification (NCBI taxonomy): domain Eukaryota; kingdom Viridiplantae; phylum Streptophyta; class Magnoliopsida; order Asparagales; family Iridaceae; genus Iris; species Iris pallida. The sequence goes on from JANAVB010011596.1 coordinate 1,246,308, forward strand.
TGTCTACGGTCTGAAGTGGGGCCGCATGAGAGTTTTCCTTGTCGTCTTGAACAACAGAGGGTATCTCTGCAAGAGCTTCAGTAGGAGCGAATGATCTGGGTCTCCACGCTTTGTGGGCCTTCTTTGTGCGGGCTCGTTTCTGGACCGGGCCAGCGCTCTTGTCGGAGAGCATCTCTTCAAACGCCTGTTGGTCGAACCGGGCGACCAGCATCTGTTGAGTGGAGCCAAGTTTGGCTGCATCCGATTGCGTCACCAACTCCACAGCCGTGGAGAAGTTTGTCCCCAGCAGAGTCGCCATCGTGTTTGCCATGAAATATAAAAGAGCAGAACAATTATCGGAGGACTGGACTTTTACTTCACGTTACAAACTCGCTTGTACAAAGAAAGCCTAGGGACGAAAACCTAGGTACAGCAATCTAAGTACAATTGTTTATTTTAGATTCTGGGGGGTGATGATAGAGGCTCGGGAAAGCGACGGCCGCTCTGCCTTACTCCTTGGATGATCGGTATGCAGCCTTGGATCGGGGAAGATCTGTTTGGCGTTAACGAAGAAACACTCTTATTACTCTCCTCGTACCGCTCTTCTGGCTTCTCTCTCTCTCTCTGGATTGATCTCTCTGTATTTTTTTTTATCGGGGGAGCCTCTCTGTATATCTTGCAAGGGAATGGCACCTTGCTATTTATAAGAGTGGGGGGGCATCATTAGGGTTTAGATGATTGCCCATTCTCCAAGTGGCGGCGGCCTGATGATTAACCAATCTGGGCCATTAGTCTTGAGTGTGAAGGATCTGGGCCATTAATGTGGATTATGCCAAATCCCATCAACAATTAATGCTGATTGCAATAAATCTTCGTCATAATGATTTGCTGACATCTGCGAATCCTAATGAATAAATTTAATTCATTCTTCTGCCATGTGTCCCCGATTATTGGGATTTGGCCCAAGATTTGATTGACTTTAGGACACGTGTTCTGTCGTCATTGTTGAGCCGCATGTAGAGTGTCGATATTTGGGCCGCATGAGGGTTGTCATGACGAGCCGCATGAAAGAGTTCATGACCGAGCCGTATGAAGAGCCTCTGTACTTCGAACCGCATGAAGGTTGTCATGACCGAGCCGCATGAATATATTCATGACCGAGCCGCATGGGGGTCTTCATGGCCGAGCCGCATGAGAGTCTTCATGGCCGAGTCGCATGGGTTTCTTCATGGCCGAGCCGCATGGGCTTTGTTTAGTATGGCCGCATAGATTTGTCTCGAAGTTTGGTGGACAGCGCCACATTTGTGCAGATTTTCCTCATTTCCTAGGACGATAGTGCTTTTTCGTGTCAGTGATTATGACGATTTTATGTCAGGGCTGACAGCCGTCAGAGCTGTCTGTCGTCAGAGCATTAAATGCGTCTAGACGTTAGGCACAGCTGTTCTGTCGGCCACGTGGCCTCTCTCTCGGCCGCATAGAGTTTACTTGAGCTACTTGTATGTTTGAGCCGCATGAGACTTCCGAGCCGCATGAGACTCTTTGGCCCCATGGATCATTCTTCTCTTCTTTTTCATGCTTCTACACCATGCGGCCAGGAAACCCCCATGCGGCTCAGAATGCCCATGCGGCTCTGAGATTCATGCGACGCAAGGGACTATGCGGCTCGATACGTTCCATGCGGTTCAGACGAGAAGACACGTGGCTTGCAAACACTTCTTCCCTTCGCCCTATACTGCATTAATTACCATGACGGCTGACAGCTCTGAAAAAGTGACAGCCCTGACACAAAAGATATAATTATGACTCTGCCATAATGACAGACTCCTAGGGAAACGAAGTAGATCTCTGACACGATCCCACAAGATTCAGAAAAATGCCACGCAGCCTAGACACGTGGACAGTCATATGCGGCTCGAGCGGAGACTCCTCATGCGGCTCAGGCCGAAGTTGCCCTATGCAGCTCAGACCGAAACAGCCCTATGCGGCTCAAGCGGAGATCCCCCCATGCGGCTCGCGAGGACCATCTCCATGCGGCTCACTACCCATTATGCGGCCGCATACGTTCATGCGGCTCAGGCTATCATTTGGTTCGAAGGTTCGGGGGCCACTCCCCAAGCAGCCTTGACACGTGGCCAGTCCTATGCGGCTCAATCCTCATGCGGCTCAGATCCCCTCAGTGGCCCCCAGGACACGTGTCATAAAACCAATCAAATTCCCAGATTTACTGCAATCAAAGATTGGGTCAAATCCCAATAATCTGGGACGCGTGGCAGGATAATGAATTAAACTTATTCATTCAGATTAGCAGGCATCAGCAAATCATCATCACAGAGATTTATTACAATCATCATTAATTACTGATAGGATTTGGTGCAATCTACTTTAAATGGCCCAGATTCATCACACTCAAGATTAATGGCTCAGATTGATCAATCAACAGGCCGCCGCCACTTCTAGGGACAATCATTGTAAACCCTAATGATTGCATTCCCCTCTTATAAATAGCAAGGTGCCATTCCCTTGCAAAAAGGATCCCTTTTTCGAGATCATAGAGCACCATAATACTTGGAGAGAAAAAGAGAGAGAGCAGAGAGAGCATTTCTTCAACGCCAAGCAATCTTCTGGAGCCAAGGCTGCATACCGATCGTCCAAGGAGTAAGGCAGGGTTGCCGTCGCCGTCCCGAGCCTCTATCGTCACCCCCCCAGAATCTAAAATAAACAATTGTACTTAGACTGCTGTACCTAGGCTTTCGTCCCTGGGCTTTCTTTGTACAAGCGAGTTTGTAACGTGAAGTAAAAGTCCAGTCCTCCGATAATTGTTCTGCTCTTTTATATTTCATGGCAAACACGATGGCGACTCTGCTGGGGACAAACTTCTCCACGGCTGAGGAGTTGGTCACGCAATCGGATGTAGCCAAACTTGGCTCCACACAACAGAAGATGGTCGTCCTCTACGACCAACAGGCGTTCGAAGAAATGCTCTCCGAAGGAAGCGCTGGCCCGGTCCAGAAGCGCACCCGCACAAAGAAGTTTCGCCAGGAGTGGAGGCCAAAATTATTTGCTCCTCCCCAGGCCTTCGACGGAGTACTCTCTGCTACCCAAGACAGTGAAGGCGACTCTCGTGCGGCCCCACTTCAAGCCATGGACGACTCTGCTGTCCCCAAGTCCGGCAGAGGAAAGCACTACGATGCTGGACTTGCAGGGGCAAATAGCGATTCTATGTGCTCCAGAAAGAAACCGAACAAGGGCACCAGCCGCAAAACGAAGACTCATGCTGTCACAACCCGCACCCAGTTTTCGGATACGAGGCGTGTCCAAGTCCAGCCTACTATCTATTGTTCAGGTATCCTATCTAGTATAAGTTTCCCCATCCTGACACCAAATACCAGCCTGATACCAAGGTGAAATATGCCACGTAACCTCTGCCTTCAGCGTTTGGTCTGATATCGGCTCTGACTTGATGATTCAAAGTGGTATCATGGGTACTAATGTGCTTGATACTCGGTTTCCCATCACCCTTATTCTAGTGTAGGTTATACAGGGATACTTATGCCCGTGGTACTCAGGTTCTTATACGACAAATAGTCGAACACCTAGCCTTCCCATCCTATATTGAGTGGTCACAACATTTGCAATCTATAGTATGAATAGTTCTAACAAATTGGAGCCACAGAGGTGAGGTTTACCTGTCGACTGGTTGGCCTATGCTTCAAGACTTCGAAGAGTTCCTTCGACGCAGAGCAGGGGATTCCAGCGGCAGAGAAAATTAGGGTTCCTGGGGTTGGCCAGGTCGTTCAATATATATATTAGGGTTCAAAGGATCAGAGGAGATCAGGAGGAAGGATTTGTTCCTATCTACTGCTCTGGGAACTTGTATTTGAATTCGAGTCGAATTCAAGTTGCCGAGCTTTAGCCGTTCAAAAGAATATTTGAAAAGAGAGTATTTGCATTCAACCCCTTCCCTGCCATTTTATTTACAGTTAAGTGTAATATATATATTACACATATAACTGTTTCTTGAGTTACAATTATGCAACAATTTGTAATTCAGCTCACACATGCGGCCAAGATTGCCAGCCGCATGAATGATGACCATGCGGCTGAAACTGCTAGCCAAATGCATAGTACTCATGCGGCCAGGATTTCCAGTCGCATGGAAAACACTCATGCGGCCATGATTCCCAGCCGCATGGAGAATACTCATGCGGCCAGAGTTTCCAGCCGCATGGAGAAGACCCATGCGGCTACGACTGACAGTCGCATAAAGATTGTTGATTCCAGCCGCATGACGCCTACTCCATGCGGCTCTGTCTTCGACCGCCTCTCCTATGGTCCTGATCTCCTGTGCTCCCAAGAAGACATGTCTGATTCTCTCCAGCACCACTTAGACTCTTCCTACTATGTGCCCTCACGCACTAGAGTGAAGAAGTCTAGGGCATCACGAGCCTGGAAAGCTCGGTCCGCTGATCTGACCTCTGACCATCCGAGTGTCCCACATACTGTTATGTGGGCCTCTAATGGGAAGTTGTACAGAACCACTCGAGTCCAGCCCCCGGCGGCAAACGGACAGAGAGGTTCCCAAAAGTCTTCCAATATCCAGGGAGCAAACATGGCCGATCCGGACCCATCTGACTTGCGTGAGGCCATCCTTCACAAACGCAAGGAAAAAGAAGGTACCTCGAGGTGCAAAGAGTCCTCCCACGGACGTCACTACACCCAAATCATTGTCAACTGCTGTTGCAACAATACAATAGTACAAGAAGACCGGCGGTCCGTCTTCCAAAGACTGCAACGACCAAGCTCAGAGGACGAGGCACCTCCTGTTGTCTCCTGCAACTCTGCTCAGAAAGTCCCCGCCGATGGGAGAGGGAAGAAGGTCAACGCTCCCAGCCCGAAGATTTCAACCACTGCAACCAAGAAAATATCTTCTAAACGGTTGTCCTCCACCGGAGTTTTCCAAGGAACCCGTTCGAAGACAAAATCTGCTACAGTAGGTGATTCATCATCCACACCACTGGGGGTCGCTGGAACTAGGTGTAGCACTCCTCCGAATATCCACGATAATCCGATGTTTCAAGAAGACGAACCCGGGGAAACAACTCTCCCATCAGGAACAACAGGTGCTGACGTCCCCGAGGACGTCCACGACTCGCAAGATGAAGCAAGCTCCGAAGCTGGGGGTACTACACCTTCTGAGTCCGAACCAGAGGAGAATATTCCCACATACCCCGATGACTTCTCGGTACATGGGTACGACTCGGAAGGCACGTCCTCCACCGTTCCTTCCATCTTTTCTCATGTAAGGATGGTGTTCATGACTGTAGGCCTCAAAAATGATAGTCACGCTGAGTTGATCAGGACAATACTTAAGAAAGTCACGCTGGGAAACAGCTCATCATTTGTCAGAGTGTAATTATGACCCGCAGCACGATAGTCGAAGAATGTCTTTTCGTATGCCACGTATGCACGGAACTCGAGAGATCACAGCCGACTATTGCGTAACTTTCGAAATCTTCTTCAGCAAGACTCAGCCTTCGTCGAGTTGGCGTACCAAAAGAGTTTCTTGTCATTTAATGCAACTGACAAAAGCAATCACTGTCAGAGATTTTGTGTCAGTCGAGGCACGTCGAATCAAGACAACTGGCAGTCCTACCTCAATCGAGCGTGGATTATGTTCCTTCCCAAAGTCTGCGTATATTTTGAACTTTCTGTCTCAAGTTTGCGTGGATTCTGAAGTTTCCTTCCTCAAGTCAGCGTGGATTTTGAAGCTTTTTGCCCCAAGTCTGCGTGGATCCTGAAGCTTCTTGTCCCAAGTTTGCGTGGATTTTGAAGCTTTCTGCCCCGAGTCTGCGTAGATTTTGTCTTCAACAAGTCTGCGTGGATTTTATCAAAATGGAGTACGTGGCAGCCATGCCACTGATCTTTCGCCTGCGTGTCCTGTAACTTGCATACGACTCATGCATGATTGCCATGTGTCCAACAGTTACAGGCCACGTCCAGTAATTACTCACAACCTTGCGTATGTTAAATCCTGCGTGATTTTTAACTAAGCACAGGCTGTGAAGACAGTTATCTTTTCAGTTATTATTTTTGACTCTATAAATAGAGTTCTTTTTTTCATTCATTGTACAGATACATAGTTATCTACTGTCAAAATTTTGAGAGCTTTTCTTCTTCGCATAGTCCAAGGGATAAAGCGATCGTCTTCTAGATCGGATTCCTACAGTTGTAATTTTCCCAGATACACAATAAATAAAGTGAATTTATTTATGGAAAATAAATTGGCGACTCTGCTGGGGAACACCATCTCCTCTTCTGAGATGGCAACAACTCAATGCGACACTTCGTCAATCGGCTCGACGAAGAAGGTGATGACGATCCAATTCGATCAACTCGCCTATGAAGAAATGCAGCGGGCTAAGAGTGGCAAGCCTACTTCAGCCTCCATCACCACTGCCAAATCGAAGGGACGCTCTATCTATGTCCCTAAGAATCAGTTGGCAGCCAATGGTGAAGTCTCTGCCACAGTGTCTACTCCTAACACTGGTAAAGACTCTACTGCAAGCATGCACACTCTTGTGCGCTCAAAGACGACAGCATTCAAAAGTCATGCTGATAGTACTGGCTCCTTAGCCAAATCTGTTCCAGTGTGCAATCTCACAATCAAAGGTCACGCTGACAGTACTGGCTCTTTAGCCAAACCTGTTCCAGTGTACAATCTCACAATCAAAGGTCACGCTGACAGTATCGGCTCTTTAGCCAAATCTATTCCAGCGTGCAATCTCTCATTCAAAAATCACGCTGACGGGACTGGTTCTTTAACCAAATCTGTTCCAGCGTGTATTTCCAAAATCAAAAATCACGCTGACAGCACTGGCTCCTTAGCCAAATCTGTTCCAGCGTGTATTTCTAAAATCAAAAGTCACGCTGATTGTACTGGTTCGTTAACCAAGTCTGTTTCAGCGTGTATTTCATCTAAGAAGAATAGCTCTTTAGCTATCTCTTCTTCTGTGCCAAGTTCTACTAGAACTGGGGGTGGTCTTCCACATAAAGTCCCTTCGAAAAGAGATGACTCTTTAGTTGTTTCTTCTGCTCCTGTAGTTTTTACTCCAGGAACAGCTTTGACTGACAATTTTGTTAGTCAAAGAAAAGGAGATGGTCTTTTGACTACTCTTCCTTCTGGACATTCTATGTCTCAAAACTTGACTGAGTCTAAGAAGAAACATTCCTTAATGTCTTCTTCTATGACTTCTTCAAATTGGGCACATAATTTGTACATTAGAGAGGGTTTGTTACCAACTCCTAATCAAGGGGGTGGTTCAACTCTTCCTTCTCTGCAAATATCCAGATCAATGGAAGGAAAACTCCAAGTTTCCAAAACCAATGTGTCACCTCCAATTGATCTAAGAGTAAAACTTAATCAAATCCGTTTGGGAAACACTTCTGGTGTTAAGAAACCACACCAATCGGAAATGAAGATAAAAGATCCGGATACAGAGTATGCTAGAAATTATGTGGCTCATATTAATCACTCCCTATATAATCAAGAGCCATCAAGACCCAGGAATAGGAAATATACTCCTAAAAATACACAAGGAGTGTTCTCTGATGTACCTCAATCTTCCCAAACAGATTTACGAGAACACCTTCAACAGAAGAGAAGGAGTAATTCTGTGACAATGGATCATGCTGAATGTGACTTCCAGCCAAGAGTCATAATTCAATACAGATGTCAATCAATGGTTCAAGACTCTATTGATCATGAATGTGACTTCCAGCCGAGAGTTACAATACAATGCAGATGTCAAACAAAACGACAATCTGTCTTCAATCGGATTCAGTGTGAACCTATGCCTGATGAAGATGAGCCTTTGTTTGCTTCTGTCAACATGACCTCTCGGAATACTGGGGGTAGAGATGATAGTCCAGATGGAGTATATAGAGGCACAAGAGCAAGAGTCCTGGCTTCTAGTCAAAGGACTTTGATTTCTGAAGATGATTCTGAATTCTTGGGAGAATCTAATTTCCCACCTCTTCCTACTGGGGGTAGTTCTCCTATAATTGACTTTGATGCATAAAGCAATGATTCAGAACAAACAACATCCACCAGTTCATCGATAATCCCTCGTACAGTCACGACTTATATGGTCGATGGGAATACTGATGAACCTTCTTCTTCTTTGACTCCTCAAGAACAAAGAATTGCTTCTTTGGAACAGCAAATGAAATCCATGGCTGATACTATGAAGTCGATGTATGAACTCATGGCAACACAGATGCAAAATCGACAGACTGTACCAAATGCCATACCAATTGACACTGGTGTAAGTCCAGTACAAGTTCCTCCAGCAGTACAATCCAATACTCCTAGACCAGCTCAACCAAATCCTAGTCTCTCCGGAGCTGGGGGTAGTGCTTACAATGCTGTTCCTCCTCCCAACTATTCTCTACAAGCTACAACTCCACAATCTTTCGGAGTTGTCTCTGAAGAATTGAAGAATCTCAAAACTCAATTCGAAGCATTTAAACAGAAGGATGGTTTACAAAGATTAGGCATCAAGCAACCTTATCCGATAGAATGGAAGCAAGTATCGTATCCCCCTAAATACAAGCCTCCTACTATCTCATTCTATGATGGAACCACTTCTCCAAGTCAGTTTATTAATCACTTTGAAGTGATGACTGATCAACTGCAACCAAGTGACGCCCTCCTTACTCGGATGTTTGTTGGATGTCTCAAGGGAACGGCTTATGAGTGGTATAGAAGTCTCCCAGATGGGTGCATTACCTCATTTACCAGTTTCAAACAAATGTTTCTTGAACGGTTCTATGAAGGGCTCAATGACATGACTATGTCTGCTCTTATTAGAATCAAGCAGAAAAATAATGAAACTACAGAGAAATTCATTGAACGGTTTCGAAGAGAAGCTCTGAAGATGCCTCTTAGAACTCCTGATGCTGTCACCATCGACACATGCAAATCAAACTTGTTACCAATCATCAGCATGTGGACAGGATCTACCCAATCTCAAGACTGACCTTCTTTCATAGTTAGTGCCAAGGCCGCAGAAATTAGTGCTGAAACCTTTAAAGGTTTAGGAGTGCGGATGACTCCCAAAGAAACAAGTCAAGGTACTAACAATAATGCTAAAAACAATGCTCGCAAGGGAAAAGAAACTCTTGAAGTTAATCTTCAGAGCAAAGATGCATCAACTGTTCAAACTTCTCCTACTTCTACAACTCATCAACCAAGAGTACCTCGTCCCAAGGAAGAATACTCTTTCGATGATGACGATGTCCTTGGTATCTTTGAATGTCTGCTGAAAGGTAATAAAATACAATTACCTGAAATCAAGAAACCTGATGAAGCTGGTAAGACAGATCATCCCAAATACTGTCCATACCACCGAATGTTGGGCCACACAATTCGTATATGTTATGTACTGAAAGGAAAGATCCAAGAAATGATTAAATCTGGAGCTATCTTTCTTACTCCGAAAGAGAAGACTGTCACTTCCAACGTCGTCTCTATGCAATTCGGAGATTTCCCTCCTCAACTCCTTGAAAGTGGGATCGTTCCTATTCCCAAGGCAACTCTTGACATAGTGAATATTCCTCCTCCACAGTCTGAAGGATTAGTGCCAATCACTTTAGAAACAGGAGAAATCATGTGGATACATCCCGATCTAGTGGCAGATTTTGAATCTCCTTCTCCTCAAAAGACTACTTCTCGAAAGTCCAAGAAGACTGGAAAGATTAAGTCATGTCATATGACTTCTCTTGGATCTATCTCTGACACAGAGCCAAAAGAGAAGGAAGAAGCACTTGCTGGTGCTACTCGAACGGGGAAACTTTATCTAAAGGATTATTCCAAGAATCCTGAGGATACTCCTGATATCCCTCCAGCTGATAAAGATGCTCCTAATGTTCCTCCTGAAGAAGAATCATCTGCTGTACCTATTCCTTCAACTACCCCAGTTGAACCTGTTTCTTCCAAGCCCACAGTTCTTGAGAAAGGCAAGCAACAGGCTCGGTTTGATAAGCCAATCAAGAAGTCCCCTCCTCTTGGGCTTCAGAAGCCTTATAATTTCGATATTTTAGCTCAGCTTGCTAATACTCCAGCTAGAATGTCCCTCTTTGAACTTCTACGTCTTTCTAAAGAGACTCGGGAGACGTTAAGTGATGCACTTCTACAAGTTGACTCTTGTCTTGCACAGTTAAAGAAGCCAGATGCAGAACCTGCCACTTGCTTACATTGCAACAGTGTATTGGAGATTATCCCAAATATCACCTTCACGCAAGATGACATGCTACTGGAGGTTAATCGTCATGATCGGCCTCTCTACTACACTGGTTATATCGATACGATGAAGATAGATCGTATCCTCATTGATCCAGGGTCTGCTATAAGCATAATGCCAAAGAGTTTGTTGGATGAACTAAAAATCCCTCTTCATAAGCTTTCCAAGACGGTTACTACTATCTTGGGATTCAATCAAAGCCGAAGCGAGCCTTTGGGAAAGATTCATCTGAAGCTTCAAATAGGCGATTTCAGATCCAAAGTCACTTTCTATGTGATCGAGATTGTGGGGTCCTACAATCTTCTTCTGGGGAGGCCCTTTCTTCATGAAAATAATGTGGTGCCCTCTACTCTTCATCAGTATTTTAAATACAATGACAGCAATGGAAGAGTCCAAAAAGAAGTTGCTGATATAAACCCTTTCCATGGGGTTGAAGCTTATTTCAATGATTCCCGAATGTACAAAGGAGAGTATACAAGGTTGATACAAGCCATGGAGAAAGAGGATTCACAAAGTGAGACCTTAATAATTCCTGTTAAAGGTCAAACTACTCAGCAACAATCTCTCAAACCCTCTGGAGAAGGTTCTTTCATCATTCCGGTGACTGGACGGATATCTCCGTTACCTCAGTCGTCTGCTCAAAGTACAATGATCATTCCTGTCAGTGGGCGTACTACAGTTCCTGTATCTTCACAGAATACTCTGCTAATTCCAGTTGGAGGGCGGATTACTCTTCCATCTCAAGCTTCAAGGGAGCTCACCTCTTCTGAGCCATTTGTTATCGATCTTAATCGAAACAATGCTTCTTCTCGTTCTTCTTCTCCTCCTTTAGTCATTGACTTGGCTAAAATCTCTAAGGCTCAGCCTTCTTCTAATGTAAATACTGCTGCTTTTACATTTAATAAAAAGTCTCCATCTTTGCAGTATATTGATGTGTGCAATTATGTTCATAGTTATTTACATGACTTGAACACAATAACCATAGGAGTTGTACAGACTGTTCATACAGATGTATCCCTACTTTCTAGTTCCCAGCAGAAAGCCAGGAGACATTCCAATATTCTTCTACAAAGGGCCCCAAAATCCTTCTGATTTAGAAGATGAGGACAAAAATGATGATACTGGAAGATTACAACTACGTCGTTATAGTCAGCAATCCAAAGACATCATTAAAAATATGGGCTATGACTTCAGGACTGGCCTCAACAGTGGAAAAGGAAGAAAAATGCCTGTTCGTATTCCTCCGCTGAAATATGGAAGGACAAAATGCGGATTGGGCTATACTGCTCCTACTCCTTTTATCAATATTGTTCATGAAGATCCCGAATCTGACGAAGATAAGAGATCTGATTCTTCCAGTACCACTTCTTGGGATTTCGATACGAGTATCGGTGATTTCTACTGCAACATTCTGTCTTCCAACATGGTTTCCATTGACCATTCTGAAGAAAGTGATGAAGACGAAGAAGATTTTGAAATCTCACCTGAATCAGAATAATGGGCCCAAAGGTTAGATAATCAATGGGAGTTCCAATTTGAGCAAAAAGAACCTCCGACTGAAGATAAACTTGTTCAAATAGATGTTGGTGAAGAGGGATTTCCTAAACCAATATTCATCAGTGAAAGTCTTTCGGAAACTGATAAGCAAGACATGATCAAACTCATTCGTGACTACATCGACGTCTTCGCTTGGAGTTATGAAGATATGCCAGGACTTGATCCACAAATTGCAACTCACAAGCTCAATATCTTGCCGAATGCTAAACCGGTCAAACAACAACAGCGACGATTTCGTCCAGACATTATGGATGCAATTGAAGCTGAAGTCAATAAACTCATGACCTCCGGGTTTAATAGAGAGGAACAACATCCCGATTGGGTGGCTAACATAGTTCTTGTCCTTAAAAAGACTGGCAAGATCAGAGTATGCATAGACTTCCGCGATCTCAATGCGGCATGTCCTAAAGACGAATTCCCTCTAACAATCACTGATGTCATGATTGATAATACCTGTGGATTTGAACGGATGTCATTTATGGACGGGTATTCCGGGTACAATCAGATTAAAATGTTTCCAGACGACGAGAAACATACTTCTTTCAGAACGCCGATCGGTACATATTGTTATACAATTATGCCGTTTGGTCTCAAGAATGCAGGAGCAACTTATCAACGAGCTATGAATACTATATTCCGTGAACATTTGTGGAAAACAGTCGAATGCTATGTTGATGATATTGCAGTCAAAAGTCAACAAAAGGAGGATCATATCCAAGATTTGAAGACTATTTTTGATCTAATGCGTAAGCATCAATTAAAGATGAACCCTACTAAGTCCTTCTTAGGCGTCTCTAGTGGTAAATTTCTCGGCTTCGTCATTACCTCTAAAGGTATACACGTGGATCCCGAGAAGATCAAAGCCATCCAAGAGATGCGTCCTCCACGCACCTTAAAAGAGCTACGAGGATTTCAAGGAATGAACGCTTATATCAGGAGATTCATCTCTAATTTATCAGGACGCTGCAGACCATTCAACAAACTCATGAAGAAAGGTGTCTCTTTTGTCTGGAATGATGAATGTCATAAAGCATTCGATGATATAAAACAATATCTGATGAGCCCTCCAGTATTGGTACCTCCCGTCTCAGGAATTCCATTCCTCCTATAAACTCGAGCAATGAGTCATTCATTGGGTGCATTACTCGCTCAAAAGAATCAAAATGGTCATGAACAAGCCATCTACTATCTCAGTCGTACTATGACCGGAGCTGAACCTCGATATTCACCGGTCGAAAAAGAATGTCTAGCCTTGATGTTCGCTATTCAAAAGACACGATATTATATCATTGGCCAGACTATTCATGTCATCTCCAGGATCAATCCTATACGGGTCATGATGAAGAAACCCAGTGTTTTGAATTCTAGATTGGCTAACTAGGGAATCTTACTTGCTCAGTATGATATGCATTATATTCCTCAGAAGTCAGTCAAAGGACAAGCTTTAGCTGATTTTCTGGCTGCTCATTCAATTCCAGAAGATTCAAAACTCTATGATGAAATCCTAGATGAAGTCCTAGATTCAAACCAAATTGCTGAAGAAGATCCTACTTGGCGTCTATTCTTTGATGGAGCTTCAAGGATAGGTCCTAATGGTGATATTGTCGCTGGAGTTAGAATTGTTCTTGTATCGCCAGAAGGTCTTGCTATCCAAAAAGCTTATTCTCTTGATCAGCCGTGTTCAAACAACGTAGCTGAGTACAATGCGTTACTCATTGGTCTTCAACTCGCTAAACATATGAATATTCAACATTTGGAGGCGTACGGAGACTCTAAACTCATTGTCAATCAGATTAGGGGTACTTATGAAGTTCGCCATCAAGATCTGGTTCCTTATCATAGATCAGCTATATCTATGGCTTCTTTATTTGAAGGATTCTTCATTGAGCATGTTAGGCGAGCTTGTAACACAGAAGCTGATGCTCTTACTAATCTCGCGGCGGTATTGGCTATTCCGGTTAGACGGCAGCAAATGATTGTTGTTCGCAATCGAGAATTATTTGAACTGGAAAATAACCTGACTCTAGGACTTCCAGTTGACATTGAAGAATCAATATCTCATGACATCAACACAATAAGAGGATTTGGATTTAGTCGTAAATCTTTATCATCTTCATCTGATTCTAGCATGGAATTCTTCTTCAGTAACTCGGCCGAGAATCAAAATACGGATACGGATTGGAGACTTCCTTTCTTAGATTTCGTATTGTATGATATTCTTCCAGATGATCCGAGTGAGGCAGCATCTATCAGACGACGATCACTCAGATTCTATTATAATCATACAACAAAGACCTTATATCGTCGAGCTTATGATGGTTTACTTCTTCGATGTGTTGCCGGTGACGAGGCTCAACAAATTATTCACGAAGCACATGATGGAATTTGTGGAGCACATCAGCCAGGCCCAAAACTTCAAGACCGTATTCGACGTATGGGTTATTATTGGCCCACTATGGTATCAGATGCCATCGAATATGCAAAGAAGTGTAAAGATTGTCAAATCCATGCGGATTTTATTCATCAACCTTCAGAATTTCTACATCCGATGGCAGCATCATGGCCCTTCGAAGCTTGGGGCATGGACATTATCGGTCCGATCAATCCGCCTTCATCCAAAGGTCATCGGTTTATTCTCGCAATAACCGATTACTTCTCCAAATGGGCCGAAGCCATTCCTTTATCTGAAGTTAAGACGTCCAATGTCATCAGCTTTATTAAGCATCATGTCATCTACAGATTTGGTGTTCCTCGACGCATTATTTATGATAATGGACCACAATTCGTCAGCCAGAAATTTACTCGATTCTGTGATGATCACCGGATCAACAATGTGGCTTCTACCGCATATAATCCGGCAGCTAACGGATTAGCAGAAGCTTTCAACAAGACCATCATCAAACTCCTAAAGAAGTTTGTCTCTACTAACAAACGTAATTGGAGTGAGAAGCTCAGTGAATGTTTGTGGGCTTATCGCACTACAGTTCGTAATGCTACTAAATGTACACCCTTCTCTCTGGTGTATGGTTGCGAACCTGTTCTTCGATTAGAGATTCAAATTCCTTCTTTAAGGATAGCAATCGCTAATGAACTCACTGCTGAAAATAATGATCGTCTTCGACTTCAGGAATTAGAAGCTCTAGATGAGAAGCGATTATCTGCTCAACAGAATATTGAATTCTATCAAGCTAGAATTTCAAGAGCTTTTAACAAGAAAGTCAGAGTTCGAGCATATCAAAAAGGAGAGCTTGTTCTAACAGTCAGACATCCTATGACTATGACTCATATGAGCAAGGGCAAATTTGACGCAAAATGGGAAGGTCCCTATATCGTGAGCAGAGTTTTCTCAAATGGAGCTTATCAACTCTCAGAATTGGATGGTCGAAAAGTTTTGATGCCTATTAATGGCAAATTCTTTAAAAAGTACTATGTATAAATGTAAATGCTTGTAATCATCAGACAAATTCATGTTTAGAAATAAAAATTTTATTTTATTTTTAATCATGAATGATGGTACACGATATTAAGGAAGATCACTATCATCCTTCTCTACATTTGGACATGGGCCATTGCCGTCCTTCTCGAAAATGCAATCAGCAAAAGAGCTAAGGACCTCCTTGCTGGTACCTACGAGGAACTTGCAAGCAGCCATCCTCATGGCTTCCTCTTCTTCAGTCCTTCCTGGTTCGAGCAGGAAGTCCAAAATGTCCCTTGGTGGCTTGGGTGCAGACGAACCTTCGCCTGCTTTTGCCTTCTTCGATTGAACTGGATCAGCGGGGCATTCTTCAGTGCCTTTCTGAATCTTCATGGCGATTCCAGCTTTCTTGGATGCTTCTTCAGACGACATTGTTATGTTGAAGAATAGAAGTGTTCGTTCTTGACAGATTTCTGCTATATTTATAGGCAGAAGTTCCTCAAATAATGAAGCGTCACATTCATCCGACGATTCGCATATTCATTAATGCTTGACGGTTTATCCGTTCATTTCTCACATTCATCAGACGGTTCGCCCGTTCATTAATACTTGACGGTTCATCCGTTCATTTATTATATTCATCCGATGGTTCGACCGTTCATAATCTTCTATCAATTTTGGGGATTCGTTACTTATCACGTTTTCATAACTTCTGGTTCAATTCTGATTCTATCTACTTACTTGTCATTTTTGACCTCTGCATAGAAATCAATCTATTTTTCTTTTGAGTTCCTATATATTATCATGTCCATATTACCTCTGATAATATTATATACTCTAAATCAGAAAAGAAGATTTCATTATCTATCATGTCCACAATTCATCCAAGTAAATACAAATTATTGAGCATAGAATTATCATTTCCATTCTCATTTCATCATAAAAAGTCTATTACATTTTCTTAGACTTTCTTACAAATCATAATGGAAATCTATTACAAATCTTGGATTTTCATTCTACGCCACAACAATAATCTAATAGAGATCTATCTTCTTCTTTGGATCTTCTCCGTCGGACCTTCTCCGTCAGGTTCGTTGTTGGTGGCAGTTCCTGACTGTCTGGGTCCCAGTCACGACCAGATCAGCAGGAATCAAACTCTGGTCTTCTCTCTCAGACGAGAGGAGAACCACAGAGTATGGCAGCCCGAAGTCGTGGTGCTACCAATACAACTGGTGGATTGGGAGCAGCCTCTCAGAGGAGATAGGAACGTATCCCACATTGGGATACAATTCCTAATTCTCCCGTGAAAGGAACTCTACTACCCGATTTCTCGGGGTAGAGTTGACTCCACCATCCAACTCTCGTGTATAAAGGCTCTTCCTACCATCGGAGGAAGACCCTTCTATTCCACGAAGAGTTCTGAGTTGTCTGATTTACGCGTCAAAAGCGTATGAGCTTCCTGATGTAGGTGTCAGCAGAATATTCTCCACAGCATCCAAATCACCAATGCCAGTTCTGAAGAAAAATTTTAGCCGAGCTTCTACAGAAAACAGCAAGGAAAAAGAGAATTAATCAACAGAAATGTCATTTGGCACGCACTGTCCAGTCAGGCACATCCTGTTCAGTCAGAGACAAAAATCTATAGTACGCGTACTACATTGGACTTACCTTCAAGTCTGGTGCTAAGAATTGGCAAACCCATGTTTGATACAGTGCGCAGAAATCGAATATTAGAAAGCATTGCTTTCCTGTTTGAGAATGAAATCTCCCAAAAATTTTATTCTCAGAGAAAAAGAAGAAGAATAGGAGATGAGTATCTGTGAAACTCAGCTACCTATTTAAAGGACAAAGTACAAGCCTATTCTTGGAAAAGATCCGCGTAAATAGCGCTCGTAAACCATAGAATGAGTGTCACGTGTGCTTTGGAAGACAGCGCAACATTGGAAACAGTCAAAGAGTGCCATTTAATATTCTTCATTAACGCACGCTGCTCAAACACAAAAGTTGTACTACATTTTTCAAGACAGGCACTGATGGCCTTACAAAAGACAAAACAAAAAGAGTGTAACGTTTTCAAAAGAAGACAAAAGAAGCATAAAAGACACGCTCTATTTTGCAGAGTGGCTGAGCTTAGTGCCCAATTCTTCTACGCTCTTAACCCCCAGGCGGTGTAACAGAGCATTCAACATTTCACGTTGTTCTGCAAGGCTGCGTCCATTGGAAGAAGACGAGCCATCCAGGCCAAAATAGCTCAAGAAATTCTTGGCCAATTGTGCGGGGTCATCTTTGAACTCGAAGACAAAAGGCTCCGGTTCCTTACCCTCAAAAGTAGGGTCGCCATGGGAACAAAAACCCAACTTTCTTGCTTCTTCTTCAGCTTCTTCCTTCGGAGTCATGTTGACGTGAGATGAACATCAAAGCTGAATTCTCTCCCTGTTTATATAACAGAGCTTACCGGCGGTTCATATTCCACCATAAATTGGATGCAATCAGTCTCGAAAAATGAAGAGTCATCATGATATTTAATAAGTTCATTTGGATATTTTCAAAGAACTTCGAAGTCTTTTCAACTTCCGAAAAATTTCAAGTCATCTCAGCGTGACCAATTTTATTTTATCATCTCGTTTTCAAAGTATTTCGAAATAATTTATCATTTTTTGAAAACTTTGAAGGGGGTTTTGTAGGCCTCAAAAATGATAGTCACGCTGAGTTGATCAGAACAAGTCCAAAAGTCATGCTGAGTTGATCAGGACAATACTTAAGAAAGTCACGCTGGGAAACAGCTCATCATTTGTCAGAGTGTAATTATGACTGGCAGCACGACAGTCGAAGAATGTCTTTTCGTATGCCACGTATGCACGGAACTCGAGAGATCACAGCCGACTATTGCGTGACTTTCGAAATCTTCTTCAGCAAGACTCAGCCTTCGTCGAGTTGGCGTACCAAAAGAGTTTCTTGTCATTTAATGCAACTGACAAAAGCAATCACTGTCAGAGATTTTGTGTCAGTCGAGGCACGTCGAATCAAGACAGCTGGCAGACCTACCTCAATCGAGCGTGGATTATGTTCCTTCCCAAAGTCTGCGTATATTTTGAACTTTCTGTCTCAAGTTTGCGTGGATTCTGAAGTTTCCTTCCTCAAGTCAGCGTGGATTTTGAAGCTTTTTGCCCCAAGTCTGCGTGGATCCTGAAGCTTCTTGCCCCAAGTTTGCGTGGATTTTGAAGCTTTCTGCCCCGAGTCTGCGTGGATTTTGTCTTCAACAAGTCTGCATGGATTTCATCAAAATGGAGTACGTGGCAGCCATGCCACTGATCTCTCGCCTGCATGTCCTGTAACTTGCACACGACTCATGCATGATTGCCATGTGTCCAACAGTTACAGGCTACATCCAGTAACTACTCACAACCTTGCGTATGTTAAATCCTGCGTGATTTTTAACTAAGCACAGGCTGTGAAGACAGTTATCTTTTCAGTTATTATTTTTGACTCTATAAATAGAGTTCTTTTTCTTATTCATTGTACAGATACATAGTTATCTACTGTCAAAATTTTGAGAGCTTTTCTTCTTCGCATAGTCCAAGGGATAAAGCGATCGTCTTCTAGATCGGATTCCTACAGTTGTAATTTTCCCAGATACACAATAAATAAAGTGAATTTATTTATGGAAAACAATGACAGATAGCAACCAAGGTGGCTCCAGTGATCGCCAACGTATCGACACTCTGGAGGCCATACTGCATGCCTTGGTCAAATATGTGGACGAGATCAAAGCGGCTCTTCCAACTCTGCAAGGAGGAAAGCCTGGCCAAACAAGCGCGGGTCCCGCGGTCAATGCTGACTCAAACTCAGCGGCACCAAACCAGGGCAATAATCATCCTGAAATAACGGCTCCTACCGATGCAGATAATGCCAGGGAAGCAAGAAGAGAAGTTCAGGAGCTCCGAGCCATGTTTCACGCCCGGGAAAATTCTCAAGACCTCAGAATACGGCAACCATACCCTGCCGCATGGAGGGATGTCCCCTTCCCACAAAGATATAAGCCGTTCAACATCAATCCCTATGATGGCAAGACCTCCGCAAGTAGATACATCACCTACTTCGAGGTCACCACCGACCATCTGCCCCCATGACGATGCCATCCTCACACGATTATTTATTGGGGCATTGGAAGGGGTCGCCTTCGACTGGTACCGCAACCTACCAGACAACTGCATCCACTCCTTCGCCAGCTTCAAGCGCATGTTCTTGGAGAGATTCTACGAAGTAGGTCAGGACGTCACAATGTCCACCCTCATGGACGTCGTCCAAGGGGAGAAGGAGCTGACAAGGAACTATATTGAGCGGTTTTGCCAAACCGCAATGAAGTTGCCATCTGGTAATCCGGATTCCTCTTTGATTGAAATTTGCCAAAAGAGATTGCTCCCTACAATCAGTCTCTGGATGGGCGAAAGTCAATTTAAGGATTGGAAGACGTTTATCATCAGTGCCACTAGCGCCGAAGAACGACTGAAGAAGGCTCGCCAGCTGGGATTGCACATCTCGGAGGGAGAGAACAAGGGCAAGCATCCCAATACCAATAACGACAATGGGGGTAGCCCCTTCAATAATCGGGACAACAGAGGCAAGCAGGCTATGGTGGCCGATACAGCCCAGAAGCCTGAGTCCAGACCGGCAGACAAACAATGGCCGCAAATGACCTACTCTTTCGAAGACAGCCATGTCAAGCCCATCTTGGACATGCTCATACAAGGAGACAGAATCCAGCTCCCTCCTCCAAGACGGGAACCTCGGCAAGCAGAAATGGAGAACCCGAAGTACTGCCACTTCCATCGCTACGTCCACCATGCTACACACGACTGCTACCAACTGAAACGATACATCCAAAATCTCATCGATTCGAACGCTCTGGCCATCGATTTTGAAGAGGTAACAGTGGCAGCCAACATGGTGTCCGTACAGTTCGACAGCTTCCCTCCAACGGAGACTCAAGATGGCGTGGTACCCATTTCTCTGGCAACAATGGAGATTGCTAATCTTCCACCTCCTCGGGATCAAGCTGCGGGTCTAGTGCCCCTCACCACATCACGAGGAGAGATCATGTGGGTCCATCCGGACCTGGTACCTGAAGTGACTCAGTCCACACCACCTTCCCTTCGTAAGAAGAAGAGTGGAAAAGTCAAATCCTGCCACACAACCTCGGTAGATATTGAGGAAGTCACAGCTGTCGTTACTCGGTCCGGGGCACAATCCCAACCTGTAGCAGATAACTCAACTGAAGATCATCAGCCGGCTACTTCTGACACTTCGGGACCGTCTCAGCCTCCGACGACCGACAAGCCTAGGCCGAAGGAGACTCGCTTTGACAAATCCCTCCGAAAAGACGCACCACAGGGGTTGGAGAGGCCCTACAACTTTGACATCTTGGCGCAATTGGCCAATACACCGGCCAAATTATCATTATACGAGCTCCTGAGACTCTCGAAGGATGTTCGCGCGGCTCTGAGTGATGCACTCCAGAATGCCGACGCCTATCTGGCTCAGGTCAACCTCACAGGAGAGAATCCGCCTGCAGATCTCCAAGACAGCGCTTGCACAGGGGCGATGCCCAACATTGTCTTCACTCCGCAGGATATGCTCATCAAAACCAATCTACACGATCGTCCATTATACTATACCGGATACATCGGGGAAGTAAAGGTGGACCGAATGCACATTGATCCTGGCTCTTCCATAAGCATCATTCCGAAGGGTCTGCTACATCACCTCCGTATTCCTATGCATTGCTTGACGCCAACAAGCACCACCATCAGCGGTTTCAATTCGGACAGGAGCTACCCAATTGGGAAGATTCGCTTGAAGTGCCAAATTGGCGATCTCCAGTCGGAAGTGACCTGTTACGTCATAGATACGGACACTTCTTACAACATCCTCTTGGGGCACCCTTGGATACACGATTATATGATCGTGTCTTCCACGCTGCACCAGTGCTTCAAATATGTCGACAAACACGGCTTTGTGAGGACGGAATTTGTCGACATCGATCCCTTCAAAGGAATTGAATCCTACTACTCAGATTCATGTTTATACGAGAAATCGAAGAGGCACCTGGACGAAGATGTACAGGCTCGAACTGAGGCGGCCTTAGGATCAGAAGAACCTCTGACGATCCACCTTCAGGCTCGCAAGCCTGGCAAATTTGTACCCCTTACGGCCGCTCTGCGTAGGGATGCGATCAGCCTCTCAGCACAAGAAGGGCAAATGATAATCCGGCTGCCAAGGTCCGGCCAAGCGCCGAGACCCACAACAGAACCATTAACAATCAGGCTACCGAGAGTCAGCCAGCCACAAGCAGGGAAGCTCAACCCCTCTGACAGGCCAATGACGATACGTCTTCCCAAGAATAATCGTCACCCCGATGCAAAGTCTGGGGCTTCAAGCGAACCAACTACTCCCCGTCCAGCGGTAAGTACCAAACTGGGGGTCGCTAGCGAACCAACTACTCCCCGCCCAGCATCGAGTACCAAACTGGGGGTCGCTAGTTTGCCATCGACTCCACGTTCGGTCCCACCAACAGAACCTTTGATGATCAAGTTGCCCAGGTCGTCCTCTCAGTCTTCATTTATACAAGGGGTGACCGAAGAAGAACCGGAACTGGCCAAGTATGTGGCTGCCCATACTGATGTTCCCTCCGCGGATGAAGTCATCCCGCTAGAAAAGATACCTTACTTCATCAATAAAGGGCTATATTGGAACACGGTATAAGCACTCACCTACACACACAGGTGACAAATGTTTACACCATAAACCAGCTTATTCCAGTGGAAGACGCTTACCGCATAGTCGAAGGA
Source organism: Iris pallida (assembly GCA_029216955.1). NCBI lineage: Eukaryota > Viridiplantae > Streptophyta > Magnoliopsida > Asparagales > Iridaceae > Iris > Iris pallida. Next base: position 1,268,408 of record JANAVB010011596.1, read on the forward strand.
GGAGACCATCCAATCATCTTCGACCGGAAGGATGATCCACAGCCCTTCATCGTAGAGAAAGTTGACCCTGAATCAGACGCCGGAAGACTGCCTCTGTATCTGTATAGCCCCTAATCCAAATACCTCATGCAAAAACAGGGGTATGATCTAGAGACTATGCCAGGCTTGAACTACGGCACTGGTCGACGATTACCTTTGAAGTCGCCAGTCCCGGCTGGGAAACCACGAGATTACTACAACAAAACCAGATGCGTATTAGGGTATGTCACGCCCACAACGACCCCCGAGAGTTCAGATGAGGAATGCGACTGGCATTCACATTCAACCGGGTCACCAACTTCTGATTCGGATACCAGCATCGGAGATGTATTCAGACAAGTCTTGTCAGTCAATATGGCATTCGCCGACGCTTACGAAGAAGATGAGGACATTCCCGAAATCCTCAAGTTAGAGCCGTGGGCCCAACAGCTAGATGCACTATGGGAAAAGCGGTTCGAACAAAGGGAGCCTCCTACTGAAGATGAGGTTGTACAAGTCGACCTCGGCAGCGAATCTTCTCCAAAACCAATCTTCGTCAGTAAAAGCCTAACAGACGAAGAGCGAGAATCGCTACTGGAACTGGTCAAAGAATATATTGATGTGTTCGCCTGGAGTTACGAAGACATGCCAGGACTAAACCCTGAGGTTGCCCTTTACAAGCTCAACATTCGACCGGATGCAAAGCCGGTCAAACAACATCAGCGACGCTTTCGCCCAGGCATCATGGACGCGATCGAAGCCGAAGTCAACAAACTGATAGCCAATGGCTTCATTCGTGAGGAGCAACATCCTGACTGGGTCGCTAACATAGTACCGGTCCTCGAGAAGAATGGGAAGATTCGAATTTGCATCGACTTCTGCAATCTGAACGAGGCATGTCCCAAAGATGAATTCCCCCTCCCGATCACCGACATCATGATTGACAATACATGCGGCTTCGAACGCACGTCATTCATGGATGGTTTCTCGGGATACAACCAAATTAAGATGTCTCATGACGACGAAAAGCACACATCATTCTGAACACCGATTGGCACGTACTACTACACCGTCATGCCTTTTGGTTTGAAGAATGCTGGCGCCACATATCAAAGAGCCATGAGTATCATCTTCAGAGACCACTTGCGCAAGACTGTAGAGTGCTATGTTGATGACATCGCCGTCAAGAGTCGCTATAAGGAGGACCATCTGCAGGATCTGAGGACGGTATTCGACCTGATGCGAGCACACAACCTGAAGATGAATCCCACGAAATCCTTCTTAGGCATATCCAGCAAAAAATTCTTGGGTTTTATTATTACAGCCCAGGGAATTCTTGTCGATCCAGAGAAGACGAAGGCAATTATGGAGATGGGTCCCCCGAAAAATCTCTGCGAACTTAGAGGCCTGCAAGGGAGGCTAGCCTACATCAGGAGGTTCATTTCTAATCTCTCCGGGCGATGTCGACCGTTCACCCATCTCATGAAGAAGGGCGTCTCATTCGTATGGGATGAAGAATGCCAACGTGCCTTCAACAGCATCAAAGAATACTTGTCGAACCCTCCAGTCCTAGTAGCCCCGATTGCTGGGAAACCATTCTTGCTGTATGTACGAGCGATGGAACATTCCTTCGGTGCTTTGCTGGCACAAAACAACGATGCGGGCCACGAACAAGCGATATACTACCACAGCTGAATGATGATTGGGCCAGAGCACCGATACATCGCTGTGGAGAAGGAATGTCTCGTCCTGGTGTTCGCCATTCAAAAGATGTGGCACTACGTCACAGGACAAACCATACATGTGATCTCACAAGTCAACCCTCTCAGGGTCCTCATGACTAAACCAGGGGCACTCAGTTCTCGCCTCGCCATATGGGCAATATTGCTGTCTCCTTATCATATGATCTTCGTCCCGCAAAAGGCTGTTAAAGGTCAGCCTCTGGCAGACTTTTTAGCAGCCCACCCGGGCTCAAAATCGTCCAAAATATATGAAAGAATCCCAGATGAAGTCGCCGACTCTCATGCAACCTCTCACGATGATATATGGCTGTAAACCCCTTGAATTTTCAGGGAATTTTTAAAATTATTTTATTATTTTTTTTTTTGAAGAATAGCTTGATAATTTATTTTAATTAAATAATTAATTAATTATTTCTAATCAGGGTTTAATTTATATTGTATATATATATAGATGCAAGATGATGCTATTTTCTATCTGACAATATTGTTGGCAAGATCATCAGGGTTACTTTTATTAGTGCTAGTCAAATTTTATCCTTATAAATAATGGCTCTATTATTATTTATAATCCTTAGTTATTGTCATATTATTATAATTAATAGCAAGTTTATAATTATTTATTACCTTTTGTTTATGGTTTATCACTATTATTATATTTTTATTATTGCCATGGTCTATTATTATTATTTTATTAAATTGGATATCCCTATTAGGTTTTATTATTAAATTCTATTATTTGTCTTAAGAATTGCTTATAGATGTTTTATTAAATTTAGATATATATATTATATATATATATATATATATATATATATATATATATATATATATATATATATATAGCCTTCTTTAACCAAGTTCCTCTTAACCCTAACCCTAGAGCTTTGTCTCCAAGCCGCCCCCCCCCCCCCGACCTCACCTTCACCTCGCCTACCTCCTTGTAATGCCTGCGGTTCGTATTACGTATTTTTGAAATACGTGTACGTATTTTCTTGTATTGTTCCTTGTTTAGTTTTCTTGGCTTGGTTTAACTCTCGGTTTGGGTTGGCTCGGTTTGGCCGGCTGGTTGCTTGGTCCATCATGGACCAAGGTGAACCCCCTACCTACCACCAACCCATGATATTTATTTCCCCACCAACCTTCTCTCTCCTCCATAACTCTCATTTATTTCTTCTTCTTCTTCTTTCTTCCTCTCCACAACTCCCCAACCATAGGCAAGTGCAACTTGCTTCCACAAGAGAACTCATTTTTATGGTTCTATTAGCTTCTTCTCATGATTCTAAACCCTATTAGAACTTGTCATTTTCCATTTTGAGACTTTGATTCTTGTAGATCTAGAGTTTTGCTATTTTTGGATTTTTGGTGGTTTTGATCTATCAAGCTTCCTTGTTTTCAAGTTTTTATGGTTCCATGCTGTAGAGAATTCCATTCTACCCAATTTTGACCTTTGGAAAGTTGGATTCGGACTTGTTTTGACCAAGTTATGAGCATTTGGAGTTTTGGGTTCCATCCATGGAGTTCTTGCTGTTCTTGCCCTTTGGAGAAGACAGTGAGCAGTGTGCTAGCTTTTTAGCTTACGCCACTGAGCTGTACGCTGCTCTTTAGCGAGCGTACGCTAGCCTTGGTACGCTGCTCTTTAGCGAGCGTACGCTAGCCTTGGTACGCTGCTCTTTAGCGAGTGTACGCTAGCCTTGGTACGCTGCTCTTTAGCGAGCGTACGCTAGCCTTGGTACGCTGCTCTTTAGCGTGCGTACGCTAGTCTTGATACGCTGCCTGTTGGCAGCATGTCTTGAGCGTACGCTAGCTTGAGCGTACGCTACCTTCGGTACGCTGACTTGAGCGTACGCTGCCCTGAGCATACGCTAGCGTGAGCGTGCTCTAGACCCTTTCGTACGCTAGCTCAAGCGTACGCGGACTTGAGCGTACGCTAGCTTGAGCGTACGCTGACCTGTAGCTTGAGCGTGCCCTTGTGTACGTTGACTCTTGCGTACGCTTCCCATTGGAAGCGTATGGACCCCTTTGGTACGCCAGCTTGAGCGTACGCGTGCCTTGGTACGCTAGCTTAAACGAGCAAGGCGTACGCTGGCTTTGAGCGTACGCTGGCTTTGAGCGTACGCTGGCTTGAGCATACGCTAGCCTATCTTGTCACCCTGGTTCAACCCGAGCGCCTTGTGACCCCCATATTTTTTCCCTTGCTTGATTTTGCACTCACTTTCTCATGGTCCTGTGTACCATTATTTATCATTATTTGCCCGTGTTTTGAAACTCCTTTATTAGATATTTTATGCCCATTTTATATCCTTACGCCTTTTGACCTGAACTTGATAATTCTCGAATTTACTTGATATGTTGGGAATTGATAACTGAGCCTGACACGATAGTGACCCGTAGTGGTGTACTCCTGACATGAGTAATCTGACATGACCTGATAGTGGCCCGTCGTGGCACACTCCTGACTAGTACACTTGACCTGATAACCAGACATGTTATATCTTGATAAGCTGTTGCGACGGCTACCTGACATGACATGGCTTGACAAGAATGAACATTCTGGACACCGTGGACGATTGTGCTTGTATAATAAACCAGTCCTGTCTTGCATCATGTCTAGGATGGGACTCCTGAGTACCACGGTCAGGAGTACCTATTGAAATGGACTAAGGCTAATAACTAGATTAATATATTAGTCATGAAGAGATTTCCCAGCTACAGGCAATCCCGTTACCTGGGCGCGCCTGGGATCTGTAGCCTGCCGTCGAGTAGGGCACATTTCCAGCACACTGTCATGTGTTGCATCCTTCAAGCTACTTAAGGGTACATGCGTTTCCTGGACGATGTACCCACCTGAATTCAACCCCTAATTTCGACCTGGGTAATCTAGATGGTCTGCAGGGCTTGTGGCTGTGGAATAATCTCGCTGCATCTTGTTAGTAACTAGGATTGTGATAACCCTAGTTAGTTAAAGTATCAAGCCGTAACTCTTGCTTGGCCGTGAAATGATTGGATGGAGTCTAACCAGTCTAGTCTTGCCCTGATCTTGTTCCAGACTGTTACATGACCAGCAGGCTTGTATTTATCTTTCTCGATAAATGGTGAGAAACCAAGCTCCATTCAGACGAAGGGTTACAACCCCGGTCCTTGTTTGGTTTACGGGTTGTAACCTGGCTATCTGAATAGTTCCATGGTTATCTCGTCGTATATCATCCTGGTGTATTTTCCTTATTTTCTAGTTCTTACTCTTATATCTTGTGCTGATTGCTGGTTTTAGTTCTTAAGTGAAGCTCCTTTGTGGCACTTGCTCTTTCTGGGGTCTGACCCAGCTGGTTTTGTATGGCCAGATTTCGAAGCAGCTCCAGAGGATCTACCGACCTTCCAGCCAGATGGTGGCCACTAGACGGAACCCTGGCAACGAGTGGGTTTATTTTTGCTCTCCCACTCTATTGTAAAAACTATTCTTTTGAGGCGTTTAGCCGACGAGCACCTATTTAGCTCGATTGTACCTTTTACTTACTGTCTGCCTACGGGCTGTAACATGATTAACAGATCCTAGGGTTGATCATGTATGACTAAAACTCTTGCTAGTCCTGACATTTTGTACGACTAGCTTCATGATCAGCTGAATATGTAATATTTGGGACGCCTTATTATTGTATATTTAATGATCATACATCTTGTAACTTTTACTTACTTGCTTGTGATTGAGACAATAGGCTTGCTCATGACCTTAGGAGACTGCTGGCTTGTAGTTAACCCTCATGTATCCTAGACAGCCGTGACCGTATAGCGAGGTGGGTTGCACTTCAATATACGTAGCTGGCTATGTCTGCCCCTGCTCTCCAGTATTCTGGTTCTGGGGCGTGACACTCCTCCCTCAACCCGAGACTCCTCGCCGACGTACGGAGGAGCACAAGGCCGGACGGGACTGCGGTTGCCGCTGTGAGCAGCAGAACCGGCCGATCCCGGCGACCCCCGGCGGCGCCACCGCGCCTGGAGGCTGACCCCGACCCCCTGCGGCGGGCAGGTAACCACCCGAGCCACCCCGTGGCTCTTCCACATGGGAAATCCTTTTTTTTTTACTGTAACCCTAGTTTTAGGGTTTTTAACCCATAATTAATTCAGTTTTTTATGATTAATTATTGGTAATTAATTAGATCTAATTGAAGGGGATCATTAGTAATTAAGTATAGGATCTACATTAACTTTCGTGTGAATTAATAATATTTATTAGTATTTATTATTATTTATTTATGAATTTTATATTCTGTTAATTAATTAATTGTATTTACTGTTTTAATCATTAATTAATAATTTTATTATTAATTAAATAAAACCTTATAGAGGAAAAAGTTTGTAAAATTTATGTAGTATTTTATAAAAAAATTTCCAGGAATTATAGAATTTTATTTGTAATTATTTTATATTAAAAACCGAGAACTTTAGATTTTTAAATTAATTCCAATTACCGTTTTTTTATTTATATTATTTAATTGGTTGTTAACTAAATAATATATATTATATAGAAAATGTTTGTAAAAATATACTTTACTGTATAAAATATTTCCAATATTTAATTATATTTATTTATATTTATTTAGATTTTAGAAGGGTGATTTTGATTACTAAGTATATTATATAATTAATCGATATTAATTATATAATTATTTGTAAATGGGTAAATGTTAAGGTTTCTTTTGTAAATAGATAATTAAACTATTTTGGAAATTATTTTAGGTATTTTATATTTATTACTAATTTTTAGGATTTAAAAGTAATTTCTAGAATTATTTTAGAATTATTTATTAAATTGTTTAATAATTATTTATTAATTTAAATAATTACTAATTATGTGTTATTATTGTGTAAAATAGTGAATTTAGATTTAATGGTTAAATTTAGGTTTTATAGTGAATTTTCAAGATTTATTTTGAATTATTATGTATTATTTAACTATTTATTTAATAAATAGTTTTAATGGTAATAAATTCATTTCTGTTAAAAAAAATATATAATATATATTTATTATTCTGGTATTATTTAGTTTATTATTATAATAGACTAGAAATGATTTTTAAGGACTTTTACTATTTTTGTTAGTATTATTAGGAATTGTGTATGCACGTGTGTATTAAATTGAGTAGTTAATTGATTATAATTAATTAATTAATTACTAAATATCATGTTGTATTATTAATTACAGAATATAAATGTATGATAATAATTATATTTACGTACTTATTATTGTATAAGTATTATTCATAATTATTGGTACTAGATAGTTGGTTTTAATAAAATACTATTGATTGTTGGTTAATTAGCAATTAATCAATTTAGTAAATTGTTAAATAGTGATTAATTATAAATCATGCTTGTTTAGGATTATTTGCTTCTCGGAACTCGGACTCTACATCGGACCCGGATACTCAGTTGCTGGACACAGGCAAGTGCACCTTGCTTGATTGTATATTTTTGCAGTTAGTTTATATTACCTAGTTACTTCTCAGTTGTGTGCACGCGTCTCATAGTAGTGGACTTATCCCGTGTATTGTGAAGGTATGTGGTACCTTCTAGCCGGACACCGTATCATACACGATCACTATATGAGTGAGTTGAGTGCATGGATTTGTGTGTCGACTGATCATTGGCACGTGAGTTCGCGTCTGGTCTAGTGGTTGGTATAGGTCTACTTATATATACTATGACGTCTTGCATATTATTTGTACCGCGTATACGGTACAGATATACATTGGGTGGGGAGAGTCTACTAGTGGTGTATGAGAATTCTGTTTCCAATGGACGCTGGATGCTCGTAGCCCCTCGTTTCTCAAACCGTAGAACGCTTGGTGGCAGTTTCTTCTTCTTCTCCCTCCCTCATGCACCATTAGAGATGTCTCGAGAGCATTACACATAGATGGTTAGTTTACCTGTCGTATGTCGCATGACATCTCCTGTCCTTGTTTGGTTGGGGAGATGTTATGTTACATTCTGTTCTAGTTATTTATATATTGCCCTGTACTATCATGCATGTCGATTTCTTGTGTACTTGTTACGTCCCTCTGAGGACCTGGCACCTTTTCCAGATTGGGACGAGCACAAGTACCGACGGACTACGGAGATTGGGAGAATTTTGCTGACGAGGACTTCAATGTTGAGCCTCGTGAGTTTCTTTGAGTTCTTAGGTGATTTCTGCTAGTGACTATCTATTTCTTTTCTGGTTCAGTTGTACTCTTTCAGTAGCTCTTTCATACATTTATTGGTGGATTATTTTCCACTAGTCATGACTTGTAGTTTGATTCAGAGTTATTTTCATTCCTTCCAGCTTTATTCTGTGATTTTTCCTGTGGATGAGATTAGTATTTACCTGCCTGTATTGTTATTTAGTTGTTACTTTAGCGTACTACGATCGAGTATAGTCCATTAAATTGGGGTTTTTCTATACTTGATCGTACAGCTGGCATGCCACGTGTTCCTGGTCCCACATATTTTGGAACCGGGGCGTGACATGTTTTTAGTGGTGGCCCATGCAGGTCGAAAGAAAAATTGTTTGGTTACTTCACAGTACCAAGCAAGCCTGCAAATATGATTAGGATTATTATGTCTCATCCACAATTGATTACTTCTCTCATTTGACCTCATTTGATTCTGACTCATTTCAAATTCCTCGAAATATTCCTTGATTCCTATCTTATAACTTGTGACTTCCTCGATTTATATCATTTTCGATCCCGTATATCATAAACCTTATCATATGGTGCTCAGTAGAGATTAGGAAGATGACTATACTGTACACTCTTGAGTTAAATTCATGGCTAGGTAGGTTACCTTAGCAGTTAGGTATACAGTTGGATCTATATTAGAATTTTGGGAAGAGTCCAATTATAGATTGAGAAACATCTTACTTCTGGAAGACATGATTTTGCGAAAATGATTAGTAAATTCTAAATTGGATAGTCGTAATATATGAATTTTGAATGATAATATATTAATTTTTAATAGTAATTAGACAGGTTATTTGTATCTATGAGACTGCTGGATATTGATTAATAAAATAATCTCGAGGATCGATTTGAGTAAATGTTTAAAAAAAAAATTGATTTGAAGATTTAATATATAATTGTTATGGAGGATAGAAAATTAACTTGAGGATTGAAATATTTTTTTTATGACTTGCTACATGAGATTTAAATTGGTTGATGATTTATGTTGGTTTCCAAAATAGAAGAATAATTTTTTTTTTAAATTTGAGGATAGATGATTGTAAATAGAAATAGTTAAGAGTTGCCTATGAGATTTATATTTCTTTAAAGATTGAATATTTTGACCTTGATGAAAAAAAAGGGTTTATTTAAGAAGAATTCAGAAATTTGATGCATTTCATAAAGTGGTTTAAAATTTGGAGTTGGGTAATTTTAATCTAAAAATTTTGAGGAGAAAAGAAAAGGATGTTTGTACTATAATAAAGTTTATTTCGAGGGTCGATTTAGAAATTTGAGGTATTTTTTTTGTGATTGAATTTTGTTTGATGGAACAAATTTTGATTGAAAATTTTTTTTTGAGATTTAAATCTTTTTTTTTTAGATTGATAAATTTTTATTGAAGTTTCTTTTGGAAAAAAAAAGAAGAATTTAGTATTATGATAATATTTATCTCGGTGATTGATTTAAGTATTTTCATAAGAGAGTTACAATCTTTTAGATTAGGTAAACTGAATTATAGTTGAGGAAAAAAAAGGGGGGAAATAAAAGGGAGTTGGTGTGATGATAAAAGGATTGGTTGGGTATTTTAAAGTTATAATTATGATTATATGCGACGATCTTAAAGAGATTAAGGAAATTGGTGGATGATTGTTTTGATTTAAAGATTTTATACTGAAGGAATTTATGAAGAAATTTTATTTACAGGAATTTGATTTTTTTATCTTGATGAGGAAATAAATATAGAGGATGTTACTCTAATGAGATAGAAGTGTCACACCTTAGTTGCCATATTTTTCATAGCCATGATAGTGATTATATGCAGTTATAGTTAAGTCATCGACCCATGTGACTATGTCTTCTTCTTAAAATTTTATCATCCTTGTTCTCGACCCTAAACTAGTATCATGATTCCCTAATTGTTTAGAGCTATAGATGTCTATAAATTTTTCTTGACCATACCCCAAATCCGTCAACCAGTATATCTTCTCCTATATTTTAGTATTATATTATTAGTATTAATATTAGGAATATCTATTTAGTTGTTTGTTATTTTACCTGTAACCAATATTTGGTTGATATTTTCTGTAATTAAAAAAAAAATTCCTTCACCTTTAGCTCATGTCCCGGTTATCGAGCTAAAGAATGTTAGGATTATTATTGCTTCTCTAGAAAATTCTATGTTGTTGCTACAATTTGGTAGGATAAACTTGCTTCCCTAAAGAGACAGTTAGAGGTACTAGTTCAATTCTTATAAGTTGGGTAGTATACCTTGTAGTTTAGCATCATACTTTTCTCAGGACCATTAAGAAATTATAATTGGATCACTGACTATATGTTGGTATAAGTATTTAGGTTTCCTAGACATAACTTTGTGGGTTCTTATCCCCTAGCTCAACTAAGGTTAGAGATTCATAGGGCAACTAGAAAGGTCAAATCATTATTTGTGTTTTGGACTTGAACTATCTTGTACATTCTTTTCTTCTGTACGTTTATTTTTATTGTCTTGACTAATACTGCTGTTATAGCCTAGTTTTTACAAGCCTATTCTTTTCTCAAGCTTGTTCTTGACACATATTTTATTGGGTGCACCCACTAAAATATTGTCTAATCAGAATCGGTGCATGATGGTCTGGCCAACCTAGTGCATTTGATTCGCTTTCTATATGATTATTTTATGCAGATGAAGATATAGTAAACTTGTCCTAGGATCTCATTTACGACCGTTTGACAATTTTTTTTTCTTGAAACATTTATTCGCATTGGACCTTCAAATTTGTAATCGACCCCACCCCCCTTGAACTCTTCTTTATTCTGCGTCTTAGTATAGAATTTCTCTTTATAACCCTTTATTAGCTATGATTTATAGTAGAACCATCTTTCTACTAAGTCAGTTAAGTATACCTTGTATGATATCTTATTTTAGTAATACCCTTAGCACCCTAGTAGCCATCTTAGACTGATTTTAGTCGGACATTTAGCAAATTAAAGTTTTTTTATTATCCTTTCCTTGGTTCATATCATTTGATCCCTTACCATGACTTTGGTAATTGAAGCACAATATTAGGATTTTTCTTCCAATGAATTGCACCATTATGATCTAGACAAACCGTACCACACATATGATATACATGTCCCATATAAACATACCTTTATGTGCTTTATTTTAATGACTCTACTTGTTTGACAAATCTTTTCCTTAGAATAAACTATAAGTCCCCTTTTCTTCGTCCTATTAAATTTTGACCGTACAATACCGACTTATTCCCTCACCTGGAAAATCCTATGACCCATGTCGGACTTGGAATATCCTTCTTGTGGAACATGTTACTAGTTTTGACCCTTCTATAAACCTCCATATATCTTGTTATTGTCTTGTTGAGTAAGTTACAATTTACATATTTACTTTTCATTGATTTTCTTATTATTTCTTCGGTGTTAGAATTATTTTAAATTTCGAGGACGAAATTCTTATAAGTTGGGTTGATTGTAAACCCCCTGAATTTTCAGGAAATTTTTAAATTTTTTTTTTTTTTTGAAGAATAGCTTGTTAATTTATTTTAATTAAATAATTAATTAATTATTTCTAATCAGGGTTTAATTTATATTGTATATATATATAGATGCAAGATGATGCTATTTTCTATCTGACAATATTGTTGGCAAGATCATCAGGGTTACTTTTATTAGTGCTAGTCAAATTTTATCCTTATAAATAATGGCTCTATTATTATTTATAATCCTTAGTTATTGTCATAATATTATAATTAATAGCAAGTTTATAATTATTTATTACCTTTTGTTTATGGTTTATCACTATTATTATATTTTTATTATTGCCATGGTCTATTATTATTATTTTATTAAATTGGATATCCCTATTAGGTTTTATTATTAAATTCTATTATTCGTCTAAAGAATTGCTTATAGATGTTTTATTAGATTTAGATATATATTCTATATATATATATATATATATATATATATATATATATATATATATATATATATATATATATATATATAGCCTTCTTTAACCAAGTTCCTCTTAACCCTAACCCTAGAGCTTTGTCTCCAAGCCGCCCCCCCCCCCCTGACCTCACCTTCACCTCGCCTACCTCCTCCCTCAACCCGAGACTCATCGCCGACGTACGGAGGAGCACAAGGCCGGACGGGACTGCGGTTGCCGCTGTGAGCAGCAGAGCCGGCCGATCCCGGCGACCCCCGGCGGCGCCACCGCGCCTGGAGGCTGACCCCGACCCCCTGCGGCGGGCAGGTAACCACCCGAGCCACCCCGTGGCTCTTCCACATGGGAAATCCTTTTTTTTTACTGTAACCCTAGTTTTAGGGTTTTTAACCCATAATTAATTCAATTTTTTATGATTAACTATTGTCTAATTATTGGTAATTAATTAGATCTAATTGAAGGGGATCATTAGTAATTAAGTATAGGATCTACATTAATTTTCGTGTGAATTAATAATATTTATTAGTATTTATTATTATTTATTTATGAATTTTATATTCTGTTAATTAATTAATTGTATTTACTGTTTTAATCATTAATTAATAATTTTATTATTAATTAAATAAAACCTTGTAGAGGAAAAAGTTTGTAAAATTTATGTAGTATTTTATAACAATTTTTCCAGGAATTATAGAATTTATTTGTAATTATTTTATATTAAAAACCGAGAACTTTAGATTTTTAAATTAATTCCAATTACCATTTTTTATTTATATTATTTAATTGGTTGTTAATTAAATAATATATATTATATAGAAAATGTTTGTAAAAATATACTTTACTGTATAAAAATATTTCCAATATTTAATTATATTTATTTAGATTTTAGAAGGGTGATTTTGATTACTAAGTATATTATATAATTAATCGATATTAATTATATAATTATTTGTAAATGGGTAAATGTTAAGGTTTCTGTTGTAAATAGATAATTAAACTATTTTGGAAATTATTTTAGGTATTTTATATTTATTACTAATTTTTAGGATTTAAATGTAATTTCTAGAATTATTTTAGAATTATTTATTAAATTGTTTAATAATTATTTATTAATTTAAATAATTACTAATTATGTGTTATTATTGTGTAGAATATGAATTTAGATTTAATGGTTAAATTTAGGTTCTATAGTTAATTTTCAAGATTTATTTCGAATTATTATGTATTATTTAACTATTTATTTAATAAATAGTTTTAATGGTAATAAATTCATTTCTGTAAAAAATATATATATATATAATATATATTTATTATTCTGGTATTATTTAGTTTATTATTATAATAGACTAGAAATGATTTTTAAGGACTTTTACTATTTTTGTTAGTATTATTAGGAATTGTGTATGCACGTGTGTATTAAATTGAGTAGTTAATTGATTATAATTAATTAATTAATTAATAAATATCATGTTGTATTATTAATTACAGAATATAAATGTATGATAATAATTATATTTACATACTTATTATTGTATAAGTATTATTCATAATTATTGGTACTAGATAGTTGGTTTTAATAAAATACTATTGATTGTTGGTTAATTAGCAATTAATTAATTTAGTAAATTGTTAAATAGTGATTAATTATAAATCATGCTTGTTTAGGATTATTTGCTTCTCGGAACTCGGACTCTACATCGGACCCGAATACTCAGTTGTTGGACACAGGCAAGTACACCTTGCTTGATTGTATATTTTTGCAGTTAGTTTATATTACCTAGTTACTTCTCAGTTGTGTGCACGCGTCTCGTAGTAGTGGACTTATCCCGTGTATTGTGAAGGTATGTGGTACCTTCTAGCCGGACACCGTATCATACACGATCACTATATGAGTGAGTTGAGTGCATGGATTTGTGTGTCGACTGATCATTGGCACGTGAGTTCGCGTCTGGTCTAGTGGTTGGTACAGGTCTACTTATATATACTATGACGTCTTGCATATTATTTGTACCGCGTATACGGTACAGATATACATTGGGTGGGGAGATTCTACTAGTGGTGTATGAGAATTCTGTTTCCAATAGACGCTGGATGCTCGTAGCCCCTCGTTTCTCAAACCGTAGAACGCTTGGTGGCAGTTTCTTCTTCTTCTCCCTCCCTCATGCACCATTAGAGATGTCTCGAGAGCATTACACATAGATGGTTAGTTTACCTGTCGTATGTCGCATGACATCTCCTGTCCTTGTTTGGTTGGGGAGATGTTATGTTACATTCTGTTCTAGTTATTTATATACTGCCCCGTACTATCATGCATGTCAATTTCTTGTGTACTTGTTACGTCCCTCTGAGGACCTGGCACCTTTTCCAGATTGGGACGAGCACAGGTACCGACGGATTACGGAGATTGGGAGACTTTTGCTGATGAGGACTTCGATGTTGAGCCTCGTGAGTTTCTTTGAGTTCTTAGGTGATTTCTGCTAGTGACTATCTATTTCTTTCTGGTTCAGTTGTACTCTTTCAGTAGCTCTTTCATACATTTATTGGTGGATTATTTTCAACTAGCCATGACTTGTAGTTTGATTCAGAGTTATTTTCATTCCTTCCAGCTTTATTCTGTGATTTTTTCTGTGGATGAGATTAGTATTTACCTGCCTGTATTGTTATTTAGTTGTTACTTCAGCGTACTACGATCGAGTATAGTCCATTAAATTAGGGTTTTTCTATACTTGATCGTACAGCTGGCATGCCACGTGTTCCTGGTCCCATATATTTTGGAACCGGGGTGTGACAATGGCGGATGTTCTTCGACGGTGCTTCGAGGACTGGAGCCAAGGGCAACATCGTCGTCGGAGTCGGGGTGGTGCTGATTTCTCCCTCTGGACTGGTGATCAATCGCGCTTACTCTCTCACGGAACCCTGCTCTAACAATATGGCCGAGTACAATGCTTTGGTCATTGGCCTCCAACTTGCAAGAGAGCTGGGGGTAGAATATCTTGAAGCATACGGCAATTCGCAGTTAATCGTCAATCAAATCCGGGGTTCATACGAAGTCCGCCATGAAGACATGATCCCCTATCACCAAATAGCGATCAGCATTATTTCGTCATTTGAGGGATTCTTCATCGAACACGTCCCTGACTCCAGAATATCGAAGCCGATGCCCTAGCAGGTCTTGCCGCTTCCCTAGCAATGCCAAATCATACACATCATTCGGTTGACGTGACAGGCCACAAACTGGTCTGTCCCAAAAACAACGTTCAATTCGTGGCGAGTTATTCCGCTCAAATGATCGACGAAGCGCCAAACTGGAGACAACCATTCATAGACTTCGTAGTCTACGACATCCTGCTCGAGAACCCAAAGGAAGCGACCTCCATCAGAAGGCGTTCTCTCATATTCTTCTACGATACAGAGACGAAAATGTTGTATCGCAGATCCTACGATGGGTTATTGCTTCGGTGTCTTTCAAACGCAGAAGCCAAAGAAGCCATACGCGAAGCTCATGACGGTGTCTGCGGGGCCCATCAGCCGGGCCCTAAATTGTAAGACCGTCTTCGCCGAATGGGCTACTACTGGCCCACGATGGTAGCAGATGCGATAGACTATGCAAGAAAATGCAAAGCCTGCCAAGTCCATGCGGACTTCATCCACCAGCAATCCGAGTTTCTACATCCGACAGTGGCCTCCTGGCCATTTAAAGCATGGGGAATGGACATCATCAGTCCGATCGCTCCATCTTCTTCCCGAGGACACCGCTTCATACTCGCCATTACAGATTATTTCTCCAAATGGGCGGAAGCTGTCCCACTTGCAGAAGTAAAGATGTCGAACGTGATCAGCTTCCTCAAGCATCACGTCATCTATCGCTTTGGACTGCCCCGAAGGATCATCCATGATAATGGTCCGCAGTTCGCAAGCCACGTCTTCTATCGGTTCTGCGACAAACATCGCATCCAGAATATTGCTTCGACACCATACAATCCGGCAGCAAACGGGTTGGCAGAAGCATTCAACAAGATCATCATCAAGCTACTCAAGAATTTTGTCTCCTCCAACAAACACGATTGGAATGAGAAACTTGGCGAATGCTTATGGGCGTACCGTACCACAGTCCGAACAGCCACTGGGAACACGCCATTTTCCCTGGTATACGGGAGTGAGGCAGTCCTCCCATTGGAGACTCAAATACCCTCACTCCGCGTCGCCCTTACTTATCAATTGACGACGGACGATAACTACCGTCGTCGGCTGCAAGAGTTGGAGGCCTTGGATGAAAAGCACCTCTTGTCTCAGCAACGAATCGAGCTATATCAAGCACGCATCTCTGGAGCCTTCAACAAGAAGGTTAAAATCAGAACATTCCAAGTGGACGATCTCGTTCTGGCAGTCCGGAGGCCGATGGTCATGACTCACAAGACTGCCGACAAATTCCAGCCAAAATGGGAAGGCCCGTTCATCATTGATGTTGTGTTCTCCAACGGAGCTTACCGCCTCGCAAAACAAAACGGAGACTTGCTCATGTTGCCCGTCAACGGCAAGTTCTTGAAGAAATATTATGTCTGAACGATATTTTCCAGATTACCGAGTCATGTACCCGCTGGTGCCACTGGACTCACTTTCACAATTCGTCGAGTCATGTACCCGTTGGTACCGCTGAACTCACTCTCACAATATTCTAGTTTACCGAGTCATGTACCCGCCGGTACCACTGAACTCTTATTCTCCATTTTTAGATTATCGAGTCATGTACCCGTTGGTACCACTGAACTCACTTTCACATCGAGTCATGTACCCGCTGGTACCGCTGAACTCACTCTCACAATATTCCAGATTACCGAGTCATGTACCCGCCGGTACCACTGAACTCTTATTCTCCATTTTCAGATTATCGAGTCATGTACCCATTGGTACCACTGAACTCACTTTCATATCGAGTCATGTACCCTCTTGTACAGCTGAATTCACGCCCTCCTTCCACAAAAATCCCAGATTATTGAGTCATGTACCTGCTGGTACCTCTGAACTTACACTTTGACTCCAAAATTCTCGGATTATCGAGTCATGTACCCGCTGGTACCCCTGAACTTACATCCCGGTCACTCTTTTGGAAGAAAGTTATGTATGACTATACCTCTGAACTTTCTTCCTGAAGGAGCTCCTTCCTCATGATCTACTACCCGTACTCCCAGTGCACAAAAAGGGTAACAGATCCACAAAATTCCAAAACGACCATGTCGATGTTACCTCTGAGTCGTCTCAACTCCGCCAAAAAAAATCACCCCTCTACATAGAACTTCCATGTCCTCATTACCTCTGAGTTGTCCTATGTATCCCCCTTCATTGAGCCCACTCCTGCCATGTCCTCATTACCTCTGAGTGGGAAGGCTCCGTCGAAGAAACCCTCATGCTTGCCATGTCCTCATTACCTCTGAGTAAGTATGTTGATTCCCCCTTCGACTTATTATCCGTACCCACAACCGAAGTACGCCAAGGATAGTAGGTCCACAAATGTCCTCTGTTGACCACAAAAAAAATCCTCCGTTGAGTCCACTCCTACCATGTCCTCATCACCTCTGAGTAGTAAGATTCCACGGTGAACAAAGCCTAAATACTTGCCATGTCCTCATTACCTCTGAGTAAGTATGTTGATTCCCCTTCGACCTACAATCCGTACTCACAACCGGAGTACGCCAAGGATAGTAGGTCCACAAATGTCCTCTGTTGACCACAAAAAATCCTCCGTTGAGTCCACTCCTACCATGTCATCATCACCTCTGAGTAGGAAGATTTTGCGGTGAACAAAGCCTTCATACTTGCCATGTCCTCATTACCTCTGAGTAAGTATGTTGGTTCCCCTTTCATCCTATTATCCGTATCCTAAGCTAGGGTACGCCAAGGATAATAGGCCCACAAACATCCTTTGCTAAGTTCCTTAGTACAGGCCCATCATCTCTCATCATGCCCCGGGAGCCCAGCTGCTCCATGGCATTCTTTCTCCAGATGCCCGGAACGTCCACGACCACCCTACCATGGAACCGTTCTAGGTACCCCCAATCAAACTTGTTACCCGTACCGAAAACCAAGGTATGCCAGGGGTAACAGGTCCACAAACAAATCCCCCATGCGGGGCAAACAACACCATAATACCACAAGCACAACAAGCAATACAAATGAAGGGCAGAATCGAAAGTACTCTTTATTTGAAGGAAGAAAAAAGTGCTACATGTTTTGGGATTACGTCCCTATCATAAAAGAAAAGAAAAAAGAAACAAAAGCAAAAGAAGAAAAGGCCGACTATAGTTCGGTATTACACAATTCCAAAAGGTGATTCTTCACTGAGACGGCCTCATGTTCGAGCCGCTGTTTAGCTCGACGCTCCGCCTCCTGGGATAACCGCTCCTCATCATCCAAGCCCATGAGCTCCTGCCAGTCATCTTCCAACTTCTTCAGGGCAATTTCCAGGTCAGTCGAAGCTTGATTGACTCTGTCAGCCTCCTGAATAATCAGCTCCCTGTCAATACGGGCAGCCTCAAGTTCAGACTCCAAGAAAGTTAACTTCCTCTGAAGCTCAAGGATCTGCTCCCGCGTGTCAGTGATCCCACGGGAGGTAGCCGCTTCCCAAGCCGTAACATCTTCACTCTCGTGGCTCAATTGATCATATCGATCAGACAAATCGCGGAGGTCCTTCAGTACGGCCGGCCGGGTTTTATCCCAAGCAGCCCTTGTCTTCTCTATAGTAGCGGTGAGAGAACCACGCTCCCGATCTATAACAACAGACAGATCAGCCTGCCGCAGCACCTGAAGCTGGGCCACCAGCTGCTCAGTCTCCAACGATTTTGCATCCAGAAGTGCAGCCACCCCTGCCCCACCGAGAAGAGTCTTGAGGATGTCAATTTGACCTTGGGCGCATTGCCGGGCCAAGACAAAAGAGGTCCCTCTTTCCACAGCAGCCACTATTCCCCTCTTCAAGTGACGATGAAAATTGGCAATCACATCCTGTAACGCATCGTCCAAGACCTCCGCAGAGGATGGCGTCAGAGGAAGCGTGGCCGGCAACACCGGAGAGGTGGTGCTAGAACTCGCCACCAAAGGGACAGAGTCCGAGCAGAATGAGGCATGGATAGCGGCTAGCTCTTCCTCCGCCACCCGAAGAGCCTGGACACTCGGTAGGGCAGAGAAGTCGACTCTCGGAGCCACCCGAGCAGAGGAGAATGCAAGGACCATCGTCCCCTGCCTTGGCTGACCCACCACCTGACTTGCCGAACTCGAGTCCGCAGGAGACCTATCAAGATGAGCCGAAAGGGGAGGGGGTACGCTCCTCTCAGCCAGTGCCCCTTCGACGGAGTTTGTCTCAATAACGTCCGTCCTCGGCACGGAAGAGGCAGGACCTGTATGCCCAGAATAACAATCAATTGACGTGACCCGAAGGACGTGATGATAGAGCAGATAGGCCTCCTCGCAGGTCAAGATTCGGCTTATCTTACCAGGAGAGGAGCCTGGGGGCTGCAGCTCGTTGGCAGCCGTCATGGTCCCCTCACCCATGATCTCCAAGTTGAATTTAGCCGGCTCCTCCGTCCCAGCCATCTCGAAGGAAGATGCGGCACGATCAACATCATCTCGAGGAGACTCACCGATTTCAGGGACAGGCTCGTCAGAGCCCCCGTCATTCTGAGTCACGACCTCGGCAACTTGAGATCCCTCTTCTTCTGGCATCTGCAAGATAAAGGGAAGATGATTAAAATCAAAGATTAGAAGAAAGGAAGAGCCAAGAGTGACTTGTTTACCTCTGACGCGAGGTCAACTTCCTCGCCGCTTTCCCTTATAGTTAGCTGGCGGTGTCTGGTCGCAGTCAGCTTCCGAGAATGAGGAATACCACCAACAGAAGAAATGTGCCTGCTACGCTTTTGCGCATGGTCTGGCGCAACGGATGGCTGATCTCCCACCATATCATCTGACAAAATAGGCGGCTGATCCGCCCCTACGTCTGTCACCGGAAGGGAAGAGTCATATCCATCATGCTCTTCGCCTTCATCATCCTCAGCAGCAGAGTTCAAATCTGGTACTTCGACTCTATTCTTCCTCTTCCTCGTCTTGGCTCCCTGGGACCCCTCCTCTAGGCCGGTACCAACGATAAAACTGGCAACCGGGTTAAAACCAACAGGGGACTTGTTTGCCATGACATGGTACAGGGCCGCCATATACAAAATCTCTACGGACGCCTTAATAGTAGGGACTGAGAAAATGGTACGGGTATGGAATGTATCATAATAGTGCCAGGCCCTGATGCCATCAAGAAGGCTACCTTCAAAACCCAGACAAGAGCTGGGACTTTCTAGAAAAAGCTGACTGTATCCAAACTGCCGGGCAAACCTGCTAGGCAGATAAGGCTCCAGAAAGACAGTATTACGGTTGCGGTACACCAGATGAGCGGGGTGGATGTTACGCAGCCACAAAAGCATCTGGCCGTCCAGAAGTTAGGGGGGCCCAATGCCGTCGAGATGGACAGCCACTATTTCCTCATCAGTAAAACGAGGAACAGATACGAAAATATTGTACATGTCTGCCCTCGCCAGTGCCATCCGACAAGCACGCATGGTCTCGAGTTCCCAAGACTCATTACGATAGCGGGAGATAAAAGCGTCGTCATCAGTTACACCGTTTTCAGAGCCCGGTCTCATCAAAGACGGATAATGCATCAACAGCCACCCCATCAGATAATGATAGGGCAACTCAGTCCGTTCAAAATCCTTGGTCACATCACGAACAATGACCTTAGATGTGAAACTGCGAAGGCCACGGTGTATGCTGCACACCATGGCCGGGAAGAGAGTTAGTCGGACTCGCAAAACTAACTTTACAGCCGGAAGGATGAAATTGCGACTGATCCTCTCGATAGAACCAGCTCCTCCCGAGACTACACAATTGTGCAGCCATATCATCAAGAATCCCGCCAGTAGCGCCTTCTCTGATATCTCGTGAGTATCCTGATAAAAATAGCCAAAAGAGTCAGTTTTGCTCCCGAATCTATCACTAGTGGTAGTCGCCTTCTTAGTTGACGACACCAAGGCTTTGACCGCCTCCCGGGACCGAGGACGTCGGGAGGTAACTTGACCTGAGGCATCCGTCGGGAAGAGATAGTGCACCCAGTCCTTGGTGTGGGGAGCATTCCCCTCCGAGCTGCTCTCCTTTTTGGCTATCTGATGACATGTGCTATAGTGGCACAATATCTCTTGATAAAGAGCCACGAAGCCTGGATATTGTCTTTCCAAATCTTCGAACTCCTCATTTGTAGGAGTATACGCCTCAAAAGCTTCGTCCCCCCAAGGAAGCTTGGAGACCGCGTGCATTTCGTGGAGTGCAAGCCCCATCTCCCCTATGGGTGTGTAGAAAGTCCCCGTCCGGCGATTATACATCTCCAGCAAAGATATAAACAATCTTTTGTTTATGGGCAAGCCGTGACTGGTGCCCCGAATAGCATGGTAAAGACCAATCTCACACAGAAAGGCCTCATACTTTTGCAAAATCCACATAGACAGATCAGTCCACGAGGAAACGGGATGTACCCAACTGGGGAGCATCAACCGGCCAATGGAATAAGAGCCCTTCCGAGCAAGTTGGTTCATAAAGGTGTCAGTTGTAGAAAATATAAAATTGGGTCCCGACACATTCAAGAAAGTACCTGGGGCCAATCCCATTACAGAACGGCTGGTGTGCACCTTGCCCTTACACACAGACTTCAGGCTGTTGTTATAATGGATGTCCCCTACAAACATCCCACCTCGAGTAGGAGTTAAAGATTCTGCCATCTTTCGATCTAATGGGAGCATATTGAACCAAGATAATGGGAAGTGACGCTCCATTTGGGGAATGTGGATCGCCATCCCGTTGGAAACAAAACTCCAGTTCTCTGACACCTCCAGAACCTGACTGTTCTTTACAGTCAAGGCGTCTCCAAAGAAGAAAGCAAGTTTCAGGTATTCTCCGTCTAATTGACCCGAGTTCATCATAGCATTAAGAAAATAGAAAGGCTGGTTCTTGGTGGCATTTAATCTCGCCGGAGGCTCGTCACTCGGAAACTGGTCCGCCATTTGCCGAACTATGTGATCGTACCTATACCCCAGAGCAGCTTGGGCACTACCCACCAGGAGTTCTCCAGCAGCATTAACCGACAAATTCACTGAAAAGAAAATAGAAAAGGATAAGTTAAAAAGGAGGGACAAAAAGGACTAAATGGGTGTTCTCGAGCTTATGCGGCTCCAACTTAAACGATGTCTCATGCGGCTCAGAAGGATACTAATGCGGCTCCAAATCAATGAAGTCTCATGCGGCCCAAACACAGAAGAACATTCATGCGGCCAGGACTTCATATGCGGTCAGCAGAATTTATACACAACCATGCTTCTTATTCAAAGTATTTTAATTTTGCAAATTGAAAACTTTGAAGGGGGTCTTGTAGAAGCATGGAAAATAATAATAAAGAAAGATCCATGCGGTCAGGAAACCCCCATGCGGCTCAGAATACCCATGCGGCTCTGAGATTCATGCGACGCAAGGGACTATGCGGCTCGATACGTTCCATGCGGTTCAGACGAGAAGACACGTGTCTTACAAACAGTTCTTCCCTTCGCCCTATACTGCATTAATTACCCTGACGGCTGACAGCTCTGAAAAAGTGACAGCCCTGACACAAAAGATGTAATTATGACTCTGCCATAATGACAGACTCCTAGGGAAACGAAGGAGATATCTGACACGATCCCCCAAGATTCAGAAAAATGCCACACAGCCTAGACACGTGGACAGTCGTATGCGGCTCGAGCGGAGACTCTCCATGCGGCTCAGGCCGAAGTTGCCCTATGCGGCTCAGACCGAAACAGCCCTATGCGACTCAAGCGGAGATCCCCCCATGCGGCTCGCGAGGACCATCTCCATGCGGCTCACTACCCATTATGTGGCCGCATATGTTCATGCGGCTCAGGCTATCATTTATTTCGAAGGTTCGGGGGCCACTCCCCAAGCAGCCTTGACACGTGGCCAGTCCTATGCGGCTCAATCCTCATGCGGCTCATATCCCCTCAGTGGCCCCCAGGATACTTGTCATAAAACCAATCAAATTCCTAGATTTACTGTAATCAAAGATTGGGTCAAATCCCAATAATCCGGGACGCGTGGCAGGAGAATGAATTAAACTTATTCATTCAGATTCGCAGGCATCAGCAAATCATCATCATAGAGATTTATTGCAATCAGCATTAATTACTGATAGGATTTGGTGCAATCTACTTTAAATGGCCCAGATTCATCACACTCAAGATTAATGGCTCAGATTGATCAATCAACAGGCCGCCGCCACTTCAATGGACAATCATTGCAAACCCTAATGATTGTATTCCCCTCTTATAAATAGCAAGGTGCCATTCCCTTGCAAAAAGGACTCCTTTTTTGAGATCAGAGAGCACTAGAATACTTGGAGAGAAAAAGAGAAAGAGCAGAGAGAGCATTTCTTCAACGCCAAGCAATCTTCTGGAGCCAAGGCTGTATACCGATCGTCCAAGGAGTAAGGCAGGGCTGCCATCGCCTTCCCGAGCCTCTATCGTCACCCCCCAGAATCTAAAATAAATAATTGTACTTAGACTGCTGTACCTAGGCTTTCGTCCCTAGGCTTTCTTTGTACAAGCGAGTTTGTAACGTGAAGTAAAAGTCCGGTCCTCCGATAATTGTTCTGCTCTTTTATATTTCATGGAAAACACATGTATAGGGGCCTGACCATGCATTAGAATTGTTATTTTTATTTTTAGAATTTATTTTTATGCATTAGATTATTTTTAAGGCTTTAATTGATTAATTTAGCCTTTTTGTATGTTAGCCTTTAAGCCTTTTGACTTGGGCCCATTTCTACTTGAGAAAGGGTTGGCCCAAGTGAAACCCTAACCCTAGAGAACCCCCCTTGTCCGCCCAACACATCAGTACCCCCTCCCATTGTTGCATTCATTTGTAGTTTGTAGCCTCCACAAAGAAACCCTAAAAGATCCATCTCTCTAAAACTCATAATTCCTTCATTCGGAGTCCGTTTCTTCCCAAATGAACTCCGTTGTGCTCATAGAGGAGAGGAGGATCTGCTAGAGCAATTCTAGAGTGGAGACGAAGGCTTTTGCTTGAGGGAAATCGGCCGACACGACAACCGAGGAGCCCCGTTTATTAAGTTTTTGACAGTCAATAGGTAAACCCTAATCTACCATTGTAAATCTGGTTTTTCTTTGATTTTTGCATCCATATAGGTTCCCTAGCCTTGCCCACAAAATTTAGTGGGATTTTGACTCCGTTTGATGGAGGTATCGAGCACGTGTCGGTCCCTTACGGCACGTGTTCGACGAAATACCGCTTAGGATAGAAAGTTGTTGTTTTTCGATTCCGTTTTTATGGATGTTTAGATAATAATATTTTGATAAACTTTTGTGAAGACGAATTTGGTTTTGACAACGTATCAGCGACGTTTCGGGCGACGGACGCACGTGCACGGATCCCGTGCACGAGGCCGTGCGTGCCCTGCTGTCAGCGCGTTGTTTCTCGATGCAAAGATCGTATTTTTGTGTGAAATTTCTTGAGCACATGGGGGCAACCTCTTCCCCCATGCTTGAAAAATTTTACGGCTTTCCGTTGAGCGAGCGCGGAGAAATCGCGCGTGCACCGCTCAGCCACTCTGCATTCAGCCTCTTGTTTTTGTCGCTGAAACGGACTTCGTGCGCGCACACGACGCAGCGAAGGCCCGTTCCAGGACCCGGATCATGTCGAACTATACCTAGACGACCCGTAGGATGAACCCCGAGTTGCGACGTGGCCCGACGAGCGAGCAGCGAGGCCGGGACCGCGCGCACGAGGGCGAGCGGGCGCTCGCGCGCGCGCAGCAGGCCGCGCATGGTGCGGGGCTGCATGCGCCTCTTTGGCGCAATGTGTCACTGTGTTTCCATGTCCTAGACCTACCCCAGGACCCCCCAGCTAAGTGCACAAGCACGGGGCGTTTCGTTGCGTGTGCGGCGCTCAAACGAGCGAGAACGCACGCGTATCACGCGGTATCGGGAAATTCTGATACGCGTTCTGTGGACACGACACGGACACGATTTGAACCCGAGAGTATACGAACGCATCACGTGGGTTGAGACCAACGTGTATGCCGAGTTTCGCGGGTTCGTTTGGTGTATTTTGCATTTTGGGTCGTTGTGTGAATTGGGTTGTTTTCTTTAAATTTCAATTTTTGAAGTTAAATGCGATATTTTAATTTCCAGCTTTTTAGTTTATAAAATCTGAGTTTTCAGGACATATATGAGATTTCGAATTCGTGGGAACCAACCTTTGGCTTTGTTTCATAATTTTTCCATCATTTATGAATATATGTGTTTCTATATAGCTTTATGCATATATTTAACTATATATATATAATCCCGTTGAAACCCATTCCTAATGCATATATATTGAGAATGGGTCGAGGGAGATATTATTCCAGATTTTAGACTCTTTATATTATATCGCATCATTGCGTATCTTTCCTTTTGAGCATTTGTATATCAATATATATATATATATATATATATATATATATATATATATATATATATATATATATATATATATATATATATATATATATATATATATATATTTTATATATTATATATATATATATATATTTTTTTTAATATATATATATATATATATATATATATATATTTTTAAATATATATATATATATATATATATATATATATATATATATATATATATATATATATATATATATATATATATATATATATATATATATAGTTTCTTACTTTGTATATATGTATAAATAGTATATTAAATTGTGGTATGCCATGGTTGCGTTTTACTGTTTTTAATCTCAGATTTACCCCATTTCAGTAAGCACCAGCACACATACACACACACACCACTTTTTGTTAGATTTAAGGTTTTGTTTGTATTGTATATACACGTGTGTGTATATACCTATATGTATATAGATATTTTATGATTGGGAATTCTCTTAGATTAGATTTTAGTTGTGTATATGATTATAGGAGTCCTAGGACAGATTTGGTTTGTCATTTTGAGCCTAGTTTAGTCGAATTGGCCGACAAGTTGACCAAATTGACAAAAGTCAACTTTGGGTCAAACTTGATCTAGTTCAACTCAAACGAACTCCAAATAACCTAGAATTTTGTGTATGACCTAGAAATTAGTAGACGGACTAGTTGACCCAGGTTTGACCAGATTTGACCAACGTTGACCAGGTTTGACCAGAGTTGACCGATGGTTGACTTTGACCAAAATGGACCTAGAAGCATATAGTCTTGCATTGTAGCTTTTTTTTGATATTTTAGACTTGGTTGTGACTTTTGTATACTTTAAATAGGTTTGTATTGTCCCAGTTTAGCTACACTTCATCATCAGCAGTTCAGTTTGCCAGGCGAGTACATTCTCTGATCTTTTCATTCTTCTTTGGATATGTTCTCTTGTTATAGACTAGTATACTTGATGCTGACACGATGTTCACACAGATTAGTACCCTATGGATCTTTTCATGCGATATTATTCCCTCGGATACATCGAGTATATCTTGTTCATGTACTTTATAATGGCCATCATGTACTCCATGTATTCATATTTATCCATGTGCACTCATGTGTTATTCATGTACACTCATGACCATATGAGCTCCATGTATAAAGTAGTTGTTATCCATGTACAATAACATAACATGCATTGATCCTTGTGTATTGATTGGGGGCAGGGAGAGTGTAGTTGGTTATGTGATCATTATCCCCAGTAGGTATCCATGTGCACTCCTTAGTTGTATCCATGTGCAACCCAAGCTGTTTACATAACCAATTCATGCTCTAAATTACGTAGAAGGTTACATTTCTCTACTATCATATTATATCTCATTTTATAGCCTCTCTTTCTTGTTGATTATTCTTTACAGCAGTTCATGTATAGTTTTCTATAGCTTGCTTTATATGTCCATTCCTGATATGAACTGTTGTGAGAGATATGTGCTCGTTCCGTCCTGACTGGGCATGTTAAAAATTTTACAGGTGATGATGAGGAGTTCTGCCCTACTTATTATGGCATTGGCTTAGATGACACTGGTGACGTGGACCCTCAGGAGGATCCAACAGTCTCTGAGGATTTGCCCATAGTCTAGCTGAGACTTAGTTCTTTATTTGTCTTTCTATTTGAGACATTATGAGTTGTAATTGAGATTTATTCTGGTGGTTTACACCTAGACTTCTATTTATGTTGTGACTCTCTTGTGATTTCTTCTATTCCATCTTAGTGTCGTGATTGAGTACTTATTATTTACTCTCCAATCAGAGCTTATTCTAGACTGTGTTAGATACTTTAACTCAGGACAACGTTCTACCGCCGACACTGTGGCGTAGGCTGGGCGTATTCACTTCTCGTGCCCCTTTCACTGGGGCGGATCGTGACACGTTTTTAGTGGTGGCCCATGCAGTTACGTCTGTATGAGAAGAACTACCCTACCCATGATTTGGAGTTGGCGGCGGTTATCTTTACTCTGAAGCTGTGGAAGCACTATCTATACGGAGAGCGTGTGGAGATCTTCACAGACTACAAGAGCTTGAAGTATGTGTTTACACAGAAAGAGCTCAACATGAGGCAGCGCAGATGGTTGGAGTTGATGAAGGACTTCGATATTTCGCAGTACCATCCAGGGAAGGCCAACGTGGTTGCCGATGCCTTGAGTAGGTATCCGGTAGCTATGTGCTTGACGATGGATCGTTACCTATTAGCAGATTTGGAGAGTTTGGGGATCGAGGTGACCGTGCCAGGAGTTCAGATACAGATGTGGGGCCTTCAGATTCAGTCAGACTTGATGAAGAGGATCAAGTCAGCTCAGTTCGACAATGTTTCCCTGCGGTGTATTCGAGAGCAGGTTCGAGCAGGATTGGCAGATGTGGAGTTCGTCATTACGGAGGACGGCACATTGAGGCACGATTCCAGACTGTGTATGCCTAGCGGTGAGCTTCGGGAGCAGGTTATGCAGGAGGCCCATCGCTCTCAGTACACCATACATCCAGGTGCCAACAAAATGTATAGAGATTTGAAGGAGCATGTATGGTAGTATGGGATGAAACAGGAGGTAGCACGCTTCGTAGCCAGGTGTCTAGTCTGTCAGCAGGTTAAGGCAGAGAGGCAGAGCCAGGAGGACTATTTCAGTCATTGCCCATTCCGGAGTGGAAGTGGGAGCACATTACGTTGGATTTTATTTCTGGATTGTCGCGTTCACCAGGAGGGAAAGATGCAATTTGGGTCATCGTGGACAGGTTGACCAAATCGGCCCACTTTTTGTCATTCAAAGTGGGGACGTCTACTGAGAAGGTAGCGGAGTTGTATATGCGGCAGATTGTCATGATACACGGAGTTTCGGTGAGCATTGTCTCGGATCGGGATAGTCGCTTTACTTCCCATTTCTGGCGGAGTCTGCAGACTAGTTTGGGCACTCAGCTCAAATTCAGTACTGCATACCACCCTCAGACGGACGGACAGTCGGAGAAGACTATTCAGACTCTCGAGGACATGCTGCGGACTTGTGTTCTGGATTTTAGAGGATCATGGGAGGATCACCTGCACTTGGTAGAGTTTGTATACAATAACAGTTACCAGGCCAGCATAGGTATGTTACCATTCGACGCGTTGTACGAGCGTAGATGTCGTACCCCCTTGTCTTGGGATGATGTTGGAGAGCGAGCTTTACTGGAACCTGAGATGGTTGTTGACGCAGCTGAGAAGGTAAAGCTCATCAGGGATCGACTTCGCGTGGCGCAGGACAGACAGCAGCATTGGGCCGACAGCCACCGGAGACCTTTGCAGTTTAAGGTTGGAGATATGGTATTCTTGAGGATTTCACCGATTCGAGGCACTATTCGTTTCGGTGGAGGGGGGAAGATTAGCCCACGCTATGTCAGGCCTTTCGTTATCAGCGAAAGGGTCGGCGACGTGTCATACAGACTGGACTTATCTTCTTCCTTGGCGGGAGTCCACAATGTATTTCACGTATCGCATTTGAGACGGTATGTGGCAGATCCTAGCCATGTACTGGACCATTCTGAGATTGAGGTGGGACCTACTCTCAGTTATCCATAGCAGCGTGTGGAGATTCTGGACCGACGAGAGAAGGTGTTACGGAACCAGTCGATACCCTTAGTTCGTGCAGCTTGGAAGCATCACTCTCCAGGAGAGTCCACCTGGGAGAGAGAGGATGAGATGCGCGAACGATACCCCTATCTTTTCCAGTCTTGAGGTATGATTTTGTTCTTAATTAATCATGCAGTTTTGTCCTTAATTTCGAGGACGAAATTATTTTAAGGGGGGTAGATTTGTAGCATCCACTTTTTCATAGAAGGGTATTTCAGTCATTTTAGCCATTTTGGCCTTTATGTGATTTTCTGAATATATTGACTTATGATTGTGCTAGAAACTGGTTTAACCTTAGTGGACATGTATAGGGGCCTAATCATGCATTAGAATTTTTATTTTTATTTTTAGAATTTATTTTTATGCATTAGATTATTTTTAAGGCTTTAATTGATTAATTTAGCCTTTTTGCATGTTAGCCTTTAAGCCTTTTGACTTGGGCCCATTTCTACTTGAGAAAGGGTTGGCCCAAGTGAAACCCTAACCCTAGAGAATCCCCCTTGACTGCCCAACACAGCAGTACCCCTCCCATTGTTGCATTCATTTGTAGTTTGTAGCCTCCACAAAGAAACCCTAAAAGATCCATCTCTCCAAAACTCATAATTCTTTCATTCGGAGTCCGTTTCTTCCCAAACGAACTCCGTTGTGCTCGTCAAGGAGAGGAGGATCTGCTGGAGCAATTCTAGAGTGGATGCGGAGGCTTTTGCTTGAGGGAAATCGGCCGACACGACAACCGAGGAGCCCCGTTCATTGAGTTTTTGACACTCAATAGGTAAACCCTAATCTACCATTGTAAATCTGGTTTTCTTTCATTTTTGCATCCATATAGGTGCCCTAGCCTTGCCCACAAAATTTGGTGGGATTTTGACTCCGTTTGATGGAGGTATCGAGCACGTGTCGGTCCCTTACGGCACGTGTTCGACGAAATGCCGCTTAGGATAGAAAGTTGTTGTTTTTCGATTCCGCCTTCATATATGTTTAGATAATAATATTTTGATAAACTTTTGTGAAGGCAGATTTGGTTTTGACAACGTATCAGCGACGTTTCGGGCGACGGACGCACGTGCACGGAAACCGTGCACGAGGCCATGCGTGCCCTGCTGTCCGCACGTTGTTTCTCGATGCACAGATCATATTTTTGCGTAAAATTTCTTGAGCACATGGGGGCAACCTCTTCCCCCATGCTCGTAAAATTTCAGGGCTTTTCGTTGAGCGAGCGCGAAGAAATCGCGTGTGCACCGCTCAGCCACTGTGCATTCAGCCTGTTGTTTTTGTCGCTGAAATGGACTTCGTGCGTGCACACGACGCAGCGAAGACCCATTCCAGGACCCGGATCATGTCGACCTATACCTAGACGACCCGTAGGATGAACCCTGAGTCACGGCGTGGCCCGACGAACGAGCAGCGAGGCCGGGACCGCGCGCACGAGGGCGCACGGGCGCGCGCACCCAGCAGGCCGCACGTGGTGCGGGGCTGCGTGCACCGCTTTGGCACAACGTGTCGCTGTGTTTCTGTGTCCTAGACCTACCCCAGGACCCCCCCAGCTACGTGCACAAGCACGGGGCATTTCGTTGTGTGTGTGGCGCTCAAACGAGCGAGAACGCACGCATATCACGCGGTATCGGGAAATTACACGTTCTGTCGACACGACACGGACACGATTTTGAACCCGAGAGTATACGAATGCATTATGTGGGTCGAGACCAACGTGTATGCCAAGTTTTGCGAGTTCATTTGGTGTATTTTACATTTTGGGCCGTTGTGTGAATTGGGTTGTTTTCTTTAAATTTCGATTTTTGAAGTTAAATGCGATATTTTGATTTCCAGTTTTTTAGTTTATAAAATCTGAGTTTTCAGGACTTATATGAGATTTCGGATTCGTGGGAAACCAACCTTTGGCTTTGTTTCATAATTTTTCCATCATTAATGAATATATGTGTTTCTATATAGCTTTATGCATATATTTTACTATATATATATATATATATATATATATATATATATATATATATATATATATATATATATATATATATATATATATATTTTATATATATATATATAATCCCGTTGAAACCCATTCCTAATGCATATATATTGAGAATGGGTCGAGGGAGATATTATTCCAGATTTTAGACTCTTTATATTATATCGCATCATTGCGTATCTTTCCTTTTGAGCATATATATATATATATATATATATATATATATATATATATATATATATATATATATATATATATAGTTTCTTACTTTGTATATATGTATAAATAGTATATTAAATTGTGGTATGCCATGGTTGCGTTTTACTGTTTTTAATCTCAGATTTACCCCATTTCAGTAAGCACCAGCACACATACACACACATACCACTTTTTGTTAGATTTAAGGTTTTGTTTGTATTGTATATACACGTGTGTGTATATACCTATATGTATATCGATATTTTATGATTGGGAATTCTCTTAGATTAGATTGTAGTTGTGTATATGATTATAGGAGTCCTAGGACAGATTTGGTTTGTCATTTTGAGCCTAGTTTAGTCGAATTGGCCGACAAGTTGACCAAATTGACAAAAGTCAACTTTGGGTCAAACTTGATCCAATTCAACTCAAACGAACTCCAAATGACCTAGAATTTTGTGTATGACCTAGAAATTAGTAGACGGACTAGTTGACTCAGGTTTGACCAGGTTTGACCAACGTTGACCAGGTTTGACCAGAGTTGACCGAGGGTTGACTTTGACCAAAATGGACCTAGAAGCATATAGTCTTGCATTGTAGCTATTTCTTTTGATATTTTAGACTTAGTCGTGACTTGTGTGTACTTTAAATAGGTTTGTATTGCCCCAGTTTAGCTACACTTCACCATCAGCAGTTCAGTTTGCCAGGCGAGTACATTCTCTGATCTTTTTATACTTTTTTGGATATGTTCTCTTGTTATAGACTTGTATACTTGATGCTGACACGATGTTCACACGGATTATTACCCTATGGATCTTTTCATGCGATGTTATCCCCTCGGATACATTGAGTATATCATGTTCATGTACTTTATCATGGCCATCATGTACTCCATGTATTCATATTTATCCATGTGTACTCATGTGTTATTCATGTACACTCATGACCATATGAGCTCCATGTATAAAGTAGTTGTTATCCATGTGCAATAACATAACATGCATTGATCCTTGTGTATTGATTGGTGGTAGGGAGAGTGTAGTTGGTTATGTGATCATTATCTCCAGTAGGTATCCATGTACACTCTTTAGCTGTATCCATGTGCAACCCAAGCTGTTTACATAACCAATTCATGCTCTAAATCACGTAGAAGGTTACATTTCTCTACTATCATATTATATCTCATTTTATAGTCTCTCTTTCTTGTTGATTATTCTTTACAGCGGTTCATGTATAGTTTTCTATAGCTTGCTTTATATGTCCATTCCTGATATGAACTGTTGTGAGAGATATGTGCTCGTTCCGTCCTGACTGGGCATGTTAAAAATTTTACAGGTGATGAGGAGGAGTTCTGCCCTACTTATTATGGCATTGGCTTAGATGACATTGGTGACGTGGACCCTCAGGAGGATCCAACAGTCGCTGAGGATTTGCCCATAGTCTAGCTGAGACTTAGTTCTTTATTTGTCTTTCTATTTGAGACATTATGAGTTGTACTTGAGATTTATTCTGGTGGTTTACAGCTAGACTTCTATTTATGTTGTGACTCTCTTGTGATTTCTTCTATTCCATCTTAGTGTCGTGATTGAGTACTTATTATTTACTCTCCAATCGGAGCTTATTCTAGACTGTGTTAGATACTGTGACTCAGAACAGCGTTCTACCGCCGACACTGCGGCGTAGACTGGGCGTATTCACTTCTCGTGCCCCTTTCATTGGGTGCGGGTCGTGACAATTATTACTTGTTTAAGATTGAGACAATAGGCTTATTCATGACCATAAGAGACTGATGGCTTGCAGTTAAACCCTCATATATCTAGACAGACGTGACCGTATAGCGAGGTGGATTGCACTTCAATATACGTAGCTGGCTATATATGCCCCCGCTCTCCAGTATTCTGGTTTAGGGCGTTACATATTATCATTATTATTATTATTATTATTATTATTATTATTATTATTATTATTATTATTATATTATTATTATTATTATAATTATTGTTATTATTATTGTTATTTGTATTATTATAATATATTATTACTGTTATTATTATATCATTAGTATTATTTTAAAACTTTTGTTATGATTATGATTTTTATTATTAAAAAGTTTGTTGTATTCTTCTGTTTATTAAATAAATAGAAATTATTTTGACACCACTCAATAGCCCAAAAATTATTTTTTCTATATTTTATTAAAATATTTTGACTAACGAAAAGTTACTTTTCTACAATATATATATTATATATAATTTAAATGTTTGAGTTTAACCTAAAAATGAATTTTGATTTTTTTCAAGTATTCATCTAAACGTATATTTGACTAATAACAATGTAAAATTTTAAATTGGATATATATATATAAAGTATTTTCAAGAATTTACATAAAAATATTTTAGAAAATTTATATACGTAATCTCCACAATTTCTCCTTGATTATCACCATTATCATGACTAATCATCCCTCCCTATTTTCTCGTAAATTCGGACTCTTCCCCATCGGATATGGCGATTAGGAAACTGGAACTTTACAGAATATCGCACCACAACAGGAGACACCACATGCAAGATACCTTGCCATTATACTATTTATTTTCAGTTTGTATTTTATTATATATCATTGTTCTTTTATTTTCAGTTCTTACAGTTCTTGATTTACTACCTGCTCAATGATATTAGATTACTTGTTATTATCCTTTGATTGCATCTGGACCTAGAGTTAAGGGACTACCGTGTGTAGTGTATTGCATATACCTTGACACAGTTGTACCACGAGTATGTGTGAAATGAGTAGCATGTAGAGGTCCTTACATTTTGGTTGATCACACGTGCGCATGCGTTAGGGCTAACTGCTAATAGAGGCGTGTTAGGTGACTTAGCAATTAGTAGAGGTACATGGTCGCGGATGCGACTTGACAGGTACATTGGGTGGGGAGAACAATACCTGATGTATGGGCTTCTTTGCACTTCCCTGCTTACCTGTGCGCTCCTTCGGAGACGCGGGCTCCAGGTGCCCTCTGACATTTTCTAGAGCGTTATGGACGTACCCCCTTGCACATTATGCCCTCTGACGATCTTTGGACGTTACGGACGTGGGCCCCTTGTGCCCTATATGGGGACTATGCCGATCCCATTTACAGCCAGGGCTCATGCATCGAAGGATTGTTTCTCAACTGCATGATCACTTTAGTATGGTTAGGTTACCTTATTTATGTCTTGTCACTTTCTTTGATTGTGGCATATTTTATATTCAGTATTTATATGGCATGTTTATTGTATCTTGTTACGTCACTCTGAGGACCTGGTGATCTCTCCAGGTGTGTGTGTTTGTGACTTCCTGCAGGTGCTCTAGCTAAGGCTATGACTTGCGCTCTATTCTTCGAGATGTTGCTTTTGGATCGTCATCTCCTTCGCTCAACCAATTTATTTTCTTTGTATAATTATTCCTTATTTAAATTAGTTGGTAGTGGATTTGTCTCCCGCCTAACGATTGTATACATGACAAAATTCAAAGTTGCTTTTATATCATTATTTACCTTTGTGGATGAGATTTAGTGTCTTGGTTACTGCATTTTACAGCTTATGTATACATACGACGGTCCGTATACTTCGTATGTATACAGCTGGCATGATTACGTTTTAGTCCTTCTATTTTTGGGACAGGGCGTTACATGTTTTTATGGTGGTCCATGTAGGTCGAGTTTATCACTTCGGTTACGTTACTGTACCGATGTGAACCTGCATATAGGAATAGAGTTTAGGATCTCATCCACAAGCTTGACCTCCTTCCTTGTCTCAAGTTTCGAACTCTCATTACCATCCTTGATTTGCATCCTGCTTGAACTCTTTCTACTGTGAATTCTCATTTTTCGTGCCTAGTGACAGCTAGGAAGATGACTACACTATTATATGCTCATAGGTCAAACACATGACTAGAAAGATTACATTGACAATTAATATGCATTAAGGTCTAATTGAGTGATAAAGACAATTATTATTTTTATGATCTTAAGGATTAGCTTATTCCAAATTGGGTAGTAGCATATTACCGCCTTCGAAGGATAGTTAGAATTTTATTTTGATATTACAAGGTCGTATACACAAGAGGATAGCTAGATCGAGAAAACAATATTTTGATTTATGATTTATGAAAATTGTGAAATAGTTATGATTTATTGGAATAGGAAATCGATTTGAGAAATATATTAAAGTTTTAAATTATGACGCATAATTTACAGTTAAGTTTAAGTTTGGATTGTAATATGCTAAAGTTTATCTCGAGATTTATTAAAGAGTTTTAAATTATAACTTATGATTTTGTAGATGACTGGAGAATATGGAAGCTTAGTGAAAAAAAGGGGAGAGTTTAACGTTTTAAATTGAGTCATACAATGTATGATTTATAAGTTTATCAAATTTTGAGTTTGAAGAGATGGTAGTAAAATTTTGGTTTAAAATATTTTGGAAGATATAAAATCGACTTTAAAGAAAAATTTCAAATTTTAAATTGTGACATATTATCTATGATTTATAAAGTTATTTAGATTCGATTTTAAAGCCTTTTATGGATATTTAAATTTTGGTGAAAAAAAATGTGTGATCAATTTACGATATATAAGGACTATTTCGAGATTGATCAGAGGTTTAAATTTTGATTAAACTTGGCAGCCTAAGATAATTAGAAATTTTTGTGGAGCATCTTGAGATTTTTATTGAGAAACTTTTGAGGAACTTAAAATTTTTAGATTAGATCATATATTCGTGAAGGACCAAGAAACAAGCAAGGTCACCCTAATGGGATACAAGTATCCCACAATAAGTTGCCATACCACCTATGTAGTCATCGACCAAACTATATAACTATATTTTTATCTTGACCCACTCGACCTTCCCTCAAATCTAGATCTTTTATCGTGACCATCTAATTGTTTGAAACTTAGAAATGATTATAATCATTCCCTTGACCATACCCTTATCCATGAGATTATCTTCTCTCTAGAAGCCGTATCCCTAACTTATTTAAACTTGATCTACGAGATTTCCTAAATCATCTTTATTTCGTGCTTTAACCTTTATTTTTGTGCATTAACTAGTACCTTACGAAAACTCACTTTCTATTTTGATCATTTGGCATTCCCTATCGTGACTTTGATAATTAAAGCACAACACTAGACTTTTCCTTCCAACAAATTTCACATACAAGACCTAGACGAGCTCACCTTCATGTAGGTATATCATGTCCCACTAAAATGCGTCCCCTTGTACTCCATTTTTATGATGCGACTTTCTAGTCAAAATGGCTAACTATAAACCCTACCATAATATCATTGTCCCTTCTGACTTCAGATACGGACTCAACCTCGACTCAAATCGTCGGCCCAAAATATGATTGCGAACTACTTGATTACTTAAATGCTTAACCTTGTGTTTATCTTGATTGCTTAACCCTTGTCATTTTATTTTCATGTGTTATCTCGATTCACTTAGACACATAACATCTTTCGCTCTTCAATATTGCAACCCTTACCCTTCTCCCTTCCAATTAAATTGCTTTACTTATATTTCACTATGATTCCACCATAGTTTATGCAACCTTGTTCCTTGTATGATTCCCTTATGTGAAATAAATTTGGTCATGACATTCTTGGGTTAGTAGAGGTTAGATTAGGGAAACCTACAACATGGATAAATAATACAGTTGGTTAAGATAATTACGAGATTACGAGGTATAGATTGGACATAAGTGAAAATGTGCGATAAATCCAAATAGATGAAATAAGGAATGTTATATGGTGTTTTGATAAAACATTCAAGGGTAAATACTTCTCGAATTTCAAAATATGTTTTGAGGTAACTAAATATTAAGTGAAGAATTTTCTAAAGTGTTGGTGGTTTAAGAACCAAAATTATATATTAAATTTGTGGATGCAATTTTTGATAAAGACAATGTTGACGTTGCCTTCGATAACATATAGTGTTATGACGATATTAGTTTTCAAGGATAACCAATTGTTGAAGAAAGAAACCTTTACATTTTTGATGCATGGAGAATTAAGTTCTAAGATAATTATGAATATGAAGTTAAGACGAGTTTCATTTCTACCATCAAAAAGATGAGATTGTTACATTCAAATTTTCGAGAGAGACTAATAAATATTATAAGAAATTTTCAATTATGATGATAGAAGATTGAGTTATGAAGGTATACTGTTAGTTTTTCGAGATTTATCGAACATTGAAGACGGACTTTTATTTTGGTATCTATGGATGCATTGTACATTGACCAATAAATACAAATTTGTAGTAAAAAGATTTTAACTTTTACTTGGGCCAAATTGGTTGAAGGTTTGGAATTTTAATTTTAGAGGAAATTATAACTTGGAAAGATATATATAAGTGAGCTAGTATAATGGAGATTATGGAATTCAAAATTTGAGACTATTTGAAATTCTATGACGAGATAGAGGAAGTTAGAGTACATTTATAATCATATTGGTTTTTGTTAAATTTTTAAGGGGACATGGTACAAAAGTAATTATTGGAAAGAACGATTTAGAGATTACATGAATATTGATGATATCAAAGGATTAAGGAGTTTATTACCTGCTTATGAGGTTGCCCCTTTTTAAGGTTAATATTAGGGTTGATCGAGTTTAGTCATTGATTGGTTGTCATATACATGATCGTGATCTAAACTGAAACCATCGATTTTTTCTGTTCTAGTTGATCAAATGACATATTGCCATTGAAATGTCGCTCGCCTCCTCGTCGAATATTTTGTTTGCATTCTCGTCCCAAGAAGATCTCGTAAATCTATTCGAATAAACTCTTTCCATCCCCTTCGCCCTACCTACCCTAATTACTCCTAAATTTCGAGGACGAAATTCTTTTAAGTTGGGTAGGATGTAAACCCCCTAAATTTTTACTACAATTTTTTTTATTTATTTTTGTATTTATTTTGTACTTCGTATCTGCACATCGCATGCGAGTTCGCATTTTTGTATTGCGTAGCGTGCGAGATTTGCGTTTCGTATTGCTCGACGAGTGCGAATATGTGTCGAGGTACATATTTTAGAAAAACATTTTATTTTAAACTTGATTTTTATATAGGAAAGTACATGTTCAAACAAATATGATAAATATTTTTATTTTGTATAAAAGAGTTATTTTGTTCATCATTTAAAAATAAGTAGTGATTTGGAAATTGTGGTTCATATGAAATGTATTCCAAATATTTTGTGAAATTGGAAATTTGTTTATTAATATATTTTTGTTATTTATAAAAGCTATTTTATGAGTTAATATTTAAGTAATTATCATGATTTTCGAAATTAATTAATGCTATATTTTAATATTTATGAAAATGATATTTAAGATTTTGTTTTATTTAATATTTGAATTATTTTGATAATTTAAATTTAGGAAAGATTTTATTTTAAATAGGCTTTAAATTAAAGGAAGTCATCTAGATTGATTTGATTTTGATTGCTTAAATTCTAAATCGATTTAAATAAAAAGATGGAATTATCCATCGGGGTTTAAATCATTACAAGTCCTTATCAAACTGGGAATTTCCACCTCCTATATAAGGAGAGGTACTCATCAATAAATTTCTATCATCCACAGATTGTGCATCGTGTCTGTGCAGCCCATCAACTATTTTCCCCCCATTACAAATATATTTGTCCCGTCCGACAACCTCGGACTCGACGTCTTCCCGTGTCTCGCAGGACACGTACCCGATACAATAATAACACCAGCAACCCCACCAGAACTCCCCGCAACAGCACCTCCCAACCACACGCCGTACTTCAGGCCTCCACCCGCCGGGGCACCCAAATCCGCCGCCATCACCACGCCCGCGACGGTCAAACACCCACACCTCTGCTACGGCCATCACCGGTCGCAGCCACCCAAACTCAGCTCCACCATTGCCAGCCTTCACCATCACCCTCCTTCCCGATTTCCCGTCCCGACCAACCCGTCTTTCCCATACCACATCCACCACCGCCCCCAACACCAAGCCTCGACCCACTAGAGCTCTCCCTCGACCAACCTTCCCGACCTCACCATCCCGGTCCTGACTCCGCTCCACCAAACTGCCACCACCATTTTCGTCATCATCACCACACCAACCAAACCCCATCCCGACCATCTATCTCCAGCCACCTCGAACAGCCGCCCACCTCCGGCGATCCATCGTAAACCCCCAAAACCAATACCATCACCCATGAAGAAGAAGAAGAGGGGGAAAACCCTAACCTGAGCCACCCTCCGCTTATCTTCTGCTCCGAACCGAGAGTGCCCTCGCTATGCCCACCGCTCGCCTCGAGTCCGTCGCCACCGGATTTACCCCGCCATCCGCTCGATTTCCCGTTCTCCACGCCCGAGTGAGTACAGCACCGTCAGGCCAGGCGCTGCGCCGCGGCGACCGCGAGCTCCGCCACCGCCGCTTTGATCGGCCAGCGGCCGCCCGTACGCACCACCCCGCTCGACTTCCCGCCGAGCACTGCACCAGCTCCGCTCTGCCGCCTGCCATGTCGAAGGTGGTCGTGCCGCCCCGGACCGCTTTCCTGTGTGCGAGCACACACCGACTAGGACCCGACTCTGCCGCACTCGGCGCAGCCACCGCGCCGAGCCTCCACAGGCGCCTGCCCCGAGGTGAGACCCCTCTCTCTCGCCTCTCCCGCCCTTCCCCTCTCTCTCGAGTACTCTCTCTCCCCTCCCTTTCTTCTTTCCTTTCTTTAAGAAACAGCTGTTACTTTTATTCTTTTTATTATTATTATTATTATTATTATTATTATTATTATTATTATTATTATTATTATTATTATTATCATTATTATTATTATTATTATTATTATCATTATTATTATTATTATTATTACTGTTATTATTATATCATTAGGATTATTTTAAGACTTTTGTTATGATTATGATTTTTATAATTAGAAAGTTTATTGTATTCTTCTGTTTTATTGAATATATAAAAATTATTTTGACAACACTCAATAGCCCTAAATTATTTTTCCTATATTTTATTAAAATATTTTGACTAACGAAATGTTACTTTTCTACAATATATATATATATATATATATATATATATATATATATATATATATATATTATATATATTTTAAATGTTTGAGTTTAACCTAAAAACGAATTTCGATTTTTTTTAAGTATTCGTCAAAATGTATATTTGACTAATAACAATGTAAAATTTTGAAATTGGATATATATATATATATATATATATATATATATATATATATATATATATATATATATATATATAAAGTATTTTCAAGAATTTACATAAAAATATTTTAGAAAATTTATATACGTAATCTCCACAATTTCTCCTTGATTATCACCATTATCATGACTAATCATCCCTCCCTATTTTCTCGTGAATTCGGACTCTTCCCCATCGGATATGGCGATTAGGCAACTGGAACTTTACAGAATATCACACCACACTAGGAGACACCACATGCAAGATACCTTACCATTATACTATTTATTTTCAGTTTGTATTTTATTATATATCACAGTTCATTTATTTGCAGTTCTTACAGTTCTTGATTTACTACCTGCTCAGTGATATTAGATTACTTGTTATTATCCTTTGATTGCATCTGGACCTAGAGTTAAGGGACTACCGTGTGTAGTGTATCGCATATACCTTGACACAATTGTACCACGAGTATGTGTGAGATGAGTAGCATGTAGAGGTCCTTGCGTGTTGGCTGATCACCCGTGCGCATGCGTTAGGGCTAACTGCTAATAGAGGCGTGTTAGGAGACTTTGCAGTTAGTAGAGGTACATGGTCGCGGATGCGACTTGACATGTACATTGGGTGGGGAGAACAATACCTGACAAATGGGCTTCTTTGCACTTCCCTGCTTACCTGTGCCCTCCTTCGGAGACGCAGGCTCCAGGTGCCCTCTGACGTTTCCCAGAGCGTTATGGACGTACCCCCTTGCACATGATGCCCTCTAACGATCTTCGGACGTGGGCCCCTGGTACCCTATATGGGGACTTTGCCGATCCCATTTACAGCCAGGGCTCATGCGTCGAAGGATTATTTCTCAACTGCATGATCACTTTAGTACGGTTAGGTTACCTTATTTATGTCTTGTCACTTTCTTTGATTGTGGAATATTTTATATTCAATATTTATATGGCATGTTTATTATATCTTGTTACGTCCCTCTGAGGACCTGGTGATCTCTCCAGGTGTGTGTGTTTGTGACTTCCTGTAGGTGCTCTAGCTAAGGCCATGACTTGCGCTCTATTCTTCGAGATATTAATTTTGGATCGTCATCTCCTTCGCTCGACCAATTCATTTTCTTTGTATAACTCTTCCTTATTTAAATTAGTTGGTAGTGGATTTGTCTCCACCCAACGATTGTATACATGACAAAATTCAAAGTTGCTTTTATATCATTATTTATCTTTGTGGATGAGATTTAGTGCCTTGGTTACTGTATTTTACAGCTTATGTATACATACGACGGTCCGTATACTTCGTATGTATACAGCTGGCATGATTACGTTTCAGTTTTTCTATTTTTGGGACTGGAGAGTTACACCAGATGCCTTGTGTGCCAGCAAGCCAAGGCGGAGCGCCAGACACCAGCAGGATTACTCCAGCCTTTACCTATTCCGGAATGGAAGTGGGAGCACATCACCATGGACTTCGTCTCTGGTTTACCGCGTACGCCTAGTGGCAAGGATGCTATTTGTGTTATCGTGGACAGATTGACAAAGTCTGCTCATTTCATTCCGTTCAAGGTAGGGTTGTCGACCGAGAAGCTTGCAGACCTCTACATGCGTCAAATCGCGGATTCACGGGGTGCCGGTGAGTATCGTTTCAGATAGGGCAGCCGTTTCATATCACACTTATGGAGGAGTCTACAGCTGAGCTTGGGTTCACAGTTGAAGTTCAGCACCGCCTATCATCCACAGACAGACGGGCAGTCCGAGAGGACCATTCAGACATTGGAGGACGTGCTGCGGGTTTGTGCACTCGACTTCGGCGGTTCGTGGAAGGATCACTTGTATCTAGTGGTGTTTGCCTATAACAACAGTTATCAGGCTAGCGTCGAGATGACATCGTTCGAGGCGCTATATGGGTGGAGATATCGCACACCTCTATCTTGGGACGACGTTGGTGAGAGGGCTTTGCTTGGACCAGAGATAGTGGTAGCTAGATTCGGCTGAGAAGATCAGATTGAT
Source organism: Iris pallida (assembly GCA_029216955.1). Classification (NCBI taxonomy): domain Eukaryota; kingdom Viridiplantae; phylum Streptophyta; class Magnoliopsida; order Asparagales; family Iridaceae; genus Iris; species Iris pallida. The sequence goes on from JANAVB010011596.1 coordinate 1,310,975, forward strand.
CAGGAAGAATCTCAGAGTTGCACAGGATCGACAGAAGCACTGGGCAGACAACAGCAGACGGCCACTAGAGTTTACAGTTGGAGATAAAGTGTTCCTGAAGATCTCGCCGACCAGAGGCGTCATTCGCTTTGGCAGAGGTGGGAAGCTCAGTCCGAGATTCATCGGGCCTTTCGACGTGACAGCGCGGATTTGCGAGGTGTTATATCGATTAGTGCTTCCAGCCAGCTTAGAGGGAGTGCACGATGTTTTCTACGTGTCTCAGCTTCGACGCTACATTCCAGATCCGAGTCATGTGGTATACTATTCAGAGCTAGAGGTGGGTCCGAGCTTGACCTACGAGGAGAAGCCAGTGGAGATCCTTGATCGAAGGAAGAAGCGTCTGCGGAACCAGACTATTCTACTTGTCCGTGTCATGCAGAGACATCACTCTCCGGTAGAGTAAACATGGGAGCGCGAGGATGAGATGCGGGAGCGCTATCCTAGTTTGTTTGCTTGATTGTTTTGTGTTTTCGAAAATTCCCAATTCAATAAATGACTAGTGTTAAAACAATTAATTGTGACTTTGTTTGTTGTCTCTCAAATTTCGAGGACGAAATTATTTTAGGGGGGGAGATTTGTAACTCCACTTTCCTATTTTCAAGAAATATTTTAGTTTACTAAATATTAAATTGTTTCAAACCATTTCAAGTAATAATTATTGATTAATATTTTTATGATTGTTTTTGAAGGGAGATTTGAATTTTTAGCTAATAACTAATTTTTAAATTTATTTGGAGTGGTCCCCACTCCCTAACAACTTATAACCACTTTTCTAACAGATTTTGGACTGATTGTGTAATTCACGAAAAGGCGGGGGGACCTTTTTGTTAAATCGACTTTAGTGGAAGGGTTTTTTTTGAATAAATCCAAACTTATTTATCATTCCTGAGAGAGAGAGAGAGAGTGAACTCATTATCATTCCCATTATTTTCCTTCTCCCTAAATTTCTGACCTAACCCCAGCGGCTCTGGCGACGGTGGCGACCGAGCTAGGTGATCGATTCTCCATGGCGACGGCGGCGATGAGTCAGAGCGACGCCGGAGACTGTCGGGAAGGTGATTTTCCTCTCAGCGGCGCTTAGACGAAGCCATCAACTCCGGCGACGTTGTCAAGGTGAGTCCGACTCAACTGCGTGCGTAGAGCCATTTTCTAGCGATTTCCTCTTATGATTCGAAGGGTTGTTGGTCATATTCGTTGATTGACGGCGGGACACTCTGACAACGGTGGCCGGCTCTTCTTCCGCGCTCAGTTTCAACTCGGATATCTGGTTTCGACGATCCCGAGTACACGATCGACTCGCGATCATCTGGTGGTGAGTTCCAACTCATTTTCTTCTATTTTTACTCCTAGATTCATCTGAGAATTGGTTTGATCCTCTAGATTTTTCCCTGACCTTGTCAGCGTGTGTGGAGCTAACGGATCGGGACGTTAGTTGCCTGTCCGCGTCTGTGATCCTTGATCCTTCAATTGCCAGTAAGTACTCCTTTCGAGTCTCATTTTCTTCATAGATCTATATTTTTGTAAGTAATCGGTTCGACTCCTTGATTTGAAGTATTGTGGTTTTGATATTTCGAGCAGAGTTGAATTCGAGTTTGATTTGTTTTACAATTACGGGTGTTGTGTCTAATTTCCAAGTGAGTTGAATTGTGGTATTCGATTCTGTCAATTATTGCTTAAATCCATATTTCTGTGGATCTATTTCTCCTGATCCTATATCGATTATTGTTGCGTGATATTTCAGAGGAGTTCGAGTTGTGTCAAATTGAATAGCCGTGTCCGTTGTTGCTGTTCGTGTATTTAACTTGGGAAAACTTTCTTCAGGTAACCGATACTCTAATTAATCTTCTGTGAGTTGTTTATTTTTAATGAGTTATGTTGTGTTGTATTGTGTTGTTGTACTGGTTCGTCGGGGACGTGAGTTCGTATTGCTCTTAGTTGGCGCTCGGATCGTATCCAGGGTCTTGTAGCCGTTCGTGCTGTGTCCGGGTTGGGTCGTGTCTGGCTTGCAAGTAGTCGAGCAAGATGGGGACGGGTTCGTGACCAAGACATTCAGGCGTGTCCAGCTCTTCTATTACATTGCGGGTGTTCGGGTTGCAGGTTGAGTCCTTTCCTGGACTCTATATATATATATATATATTGACGTTACTTATGGTAGAGAAGTTTATTGTTGTCTTCGATTGGGTTGTAGTCTTAATTCTCTGTTTGTAATAATTCTTTTTGGGGAAACAAGTGGAATTAGAATGGGGGATATTGTTTGGACACTATTAGCTGTGTCCAGAACATTGAGTCGGATGCAACATATAATTATGGGTTATGAATGTTTCTAATATTTCTTTGAAATTATTATAAATTCTTTAATATCCTGTGCTTCTTTTCCTTAAGTTGATTGGGTTAAGATGAGGGCAATAAAGATTGATTGCAATGATTAGTAGTATGGTAGGTTGCTTGCAGGATTTGTGGTTTGTGGTTGGTCTTGATATGGATCAATGCATGGAAACTTGTAATAGTGTACTGAACAACTGCTTTTGGATTAAATAAATCTTGGACAAATTGTTAGTAAATTTTTACTTCTAAATAATAATGGATCCTCTAAACTACTACCTAGTATTAGCATTTTTCTCCTACAAAATCTAAGTATGCATCAACTTGTACCTATTAAACAGGAGGGCATCCAGTTCCATCTAGTACACTTGATTTCCCGGAGCAAGACAAGTACTTTTCTACGGTCTTGTACATTTACATATCTTGTACCCTTCTTGTGACACGTCATGACACGATATCCTGTACTCTTGTATGTCCTGTTCTTGTACTTACTTGTGTCGGGTGGGGAAATACACTAGCTATGTGACCAAACTCCGGTTACCATATTCATGTAGATAGCTTAGGCCTCGTATCGTCCACGCGGGTCCTAAGCCGTACCATATTCATGTACTCCTGTACATGCTCCTGTACTCCCCTTAGCCGGTCACATAGGCTAGTTGTATTTCAAGCATGGTGCACTTGTCATGTCTTGTACTTCAGGATTATAGTTTCACTCCTGTACTTTACATTTCATGTACTTTACATTCATGTACTTTCATTCCTGTACTTTCATGTTCATTTCCTGTATTTCCTATTCATGTTCTTCTGTACTTATTTACCATATTATGATGTTCTTGTTCATTACCTAGAACTGTACTTTGCTCCGCTCCTGACTAGGATATGTTGCAGGTGAGATAGAGGCTTTGTGTGATACATATTATGGCCAAGAGCCTGTAGATGCAGTAGAGCCAGCTGGAGTTGCTCTTGACTTAGAGGCTGAGGAAGCCCAGTGCATTACCATTAGTAGTTTCTATTTCTGCCTGTATTGAGACTTTCAGACTTTATTTTAGCTGGATGAATGTAATAACTTTTAGACTTGTACTTTACTTTGATTCTGGGATTCGTTTATAGATGCTGTGTTTCACATTTATTCTTGTTTATCTGGTTAGATTCCCTAGATTGGTACAGCTTACTTCATCGTGTCCAACGATGAAGGCTGGGCGTGTCCGACTCGTGTCCGATTATTCGGGAGCGGATCGTGACAATGGTGGATGGGGTCACATGGGCCAAGTGGTGGATGGTTGCTAACTTGTAGCTTTTTTACATGTTATTTATAATATATGGATGGCTGCTCCTGGGCCGACCCTTAGGGGGTTACCCAAAGATGGGGTGTTGCCCAAGCCGACGGGCTTGTTGGGCTTGCCCCTGGGTTGACCCTGTCGATGTACATCACTAAACAGTCGCTCACTTGAGAATTCTCAGGAGCGACAACTATGTCGTCGCCTATGTGTCGCATAGCACTATCGCTCACATAAGAATTCTCAAATAGGGACGGTTATATACGTCGTTTAGGTGTCACATAGTCGTCATTATCCATCGCCATACCAACACGTAGCCGTCGCTAATCTGCAAAGAACAGGGAAAAAAAATTGAATTGATGATGTACTCACATCACATATGCACTGTATATATGGATCCACACCCTCAAGTCTTTCAATCATGAGTGAGTACTACATTCCCATCGAGGTCACCATCACCCATTTCTAGACCTCCTCCTCTGACTATAGCCTATTGTGCCATTGTCAGCTGTCACATCATGGGAGATTATATTACCCAAATTTTCTTGATGATGAGTAGCATTTTTGTTTTCTTTATGGCCCTATTTTGTGAACCAACAAGTGCATTAATAAACAAGTAATTGTTGTTCATTTTGTTGGAAAAAAACCAAGTCCAAATCAAGGGTTAAGACCCTTTCAAATCAACCACCACTACTTGTACCACAAATTAGTCAACTAATCACCCCCATTTTTTCATATATACTCCTCCATCAAACCTATCACGGAGACAACTATTGAAAACAACTATACAAGCCTCCATCAACCTCCCTTCTGATTATGTTATTGGTGGTGTTGTATTCTACTATTTTTTTAGACAATAGTTAAGTTCGGGTCAATTTCTCAAAGTTGTGTGCTGTGAGAAGTCAGTAGCACGGGAGATTTTATCTCGAGGATTCGAGAATCGGTTCGGGGATTCAAAATAAGTCTACAAATAGATCTCGAATAATCTGACGTGCTTCGTACAAGACTTCCCCATGGACTGACCTGTAACACTAAACTTTTTATTTTATTATTCTGTTTTCAGGAAATAAACAGTTTTTTTCACACATGGGGAAAAATTATATGATATTTGTACGTGAAGTGAAATGTTTGGAGGAAATGCGGGAAAGGAAGGAGGGGGGGGGGGGGGGGGGGGGGGGGGGGGGGGGGGGGGGGGGAGATTCAGTCGCCAAATGAGATGGCACGGAAGCAATTTTTCACGATTTTGTGCCGAGTCAGATGACATATATCACTTGAGATGGCACAAAAGTGGATTTTTTTTTTTTTTCCATCCTCATTATCACAAATAATTTGATCGCCAATTGCATTGACACAAATCATTTGGCACAAAAAGAGTGCCAACGGTCTATTGGTTGGCACAAATGCTTTGATCGCTAATTGAATTGGCACAAAAAGAACATATAATTGGCACGAAAGTGTCAACGGTCCATTGACTTTGAGCCAATTGAATTGGAACGAAAAGAAGCTTCACCATTTGAACTGGCACAAAACGAGTGCAAGCACAGTTCGTTGGCTAACGGTAGGATATGCAACGACAACTTTACTGTCAAGTCACTTGGCACAAACCTAATCGTTACTTGCCACAAACCTAACAGTTACTTCCCCTCTATAAAACTTTATGTGGATAACAAATAGCCTCACAGTTCTCTCGCTTCCTCACACTTCTTTCCCCACTCATTCTCATTCTCCCTCTACCTCTCACTTATCTAATTCTCAAACTCTACATACCTATTCTCAAACTCGGGGTCCTATTCTACAAGAAGCTTATCACATTCTTGTACTTCAGATATTGAAATTATCCTTCATGGATAGTAGCCTAAAAATTGTATGCTTGCACGGGGGTTAATTAAATGGGTTATGTTATGAAGGAGGATTAACTCAATTTTTTTTAACTTATCAAAATATTACTTTTGAAAATTTACGTAATCTTCTCATTGAACATTTTTCTATTTTTTTTTATTTTTTTAATCTCATCTATGTATTGGAATCCAAATGAATGTACCAAAGCCTTCTGGATGGTATTTAGCTCCCATATGCTGTTGCTTCTCTCGTTTTGCTAATTACATGCTCCCGAGTTTGTAAAGCGGTATCATAATCGAATAACTACAAATAAAATATATACATTATGATAATGTAAAAAAAAAATATTTAGCTACCATACTTACAATTTAAAAAATTATCGTTTCGTCAAATATCTGACTAGATATATGATTATTTTGTTCCTGAATAATAATGTCAGTAGTAGGTATACCAGGAATACGCCCATTATTTATATTAGCCATCTGCAAAAACAAAAATTAATACCATCATTATCTTCTAATATATATATATATATATATATATATATATATATATATATATATATATATATATATATCACTACAAATATAATGACCGAAACATATTTATGAATAACATTACTTGTTATTGCTTTTCTTCTTCCTCCTCTTGATTCTTCTTGGATTTTCTTGTTTACAGATAAACAAGGAAGAGGGGGGCTTCTGGTTACAAGGAAGAGGAGGTTTCTGGTTATGGAGAGAAGAATAGAAGTATAAGTAGGCAATTGGGCACGGTCTTCAAACATGTCTTTACCATTCCCGCAAATCTAAGGAAACAGTCTTCTAAGATTTCGCAAAAGAGCACAGTCTTCTAAGATTCCACTGAGTCTTCACTTTAATGGCGCGGTCGGAAGTGAGATTGACGATCGTTTGCCAAAATGCTACTGAGCCAAAAGAATTGGCACAAATATTTTTTGAGCCAAAAGTAATAGCACAAGTACTTTCTAGCCGAACGTAAATGCTATTGGGCCAAAAGAATTGACACAAGTACTTTTTGAGCCAAAAGTAATGGCACAAAATACTTTCTCGCCAATAGTGCTGGCACAACTGCTTGGTTTAGTGCCAAAACACTTGGCACAAATGTTCTTTCGTATGGAGTTCTTCGAGGCATATATTATGTGCCAAATATATTGGTGACCCGTCCCCCTTCCCACAAATACTTCCAAACTATTACCTTTTCATAAAATTTAATCTAAATTTATCCCTTTATATGAAAAAAAATTAGAAATAAAAGAAAGAATTTTCTAACACCAATCGGTACAAATTTGCACATTTTGTACGTACGAGCATAATAATCATCCAAATTTTCAATCGAAGTTGTCTATAACCCATAGATGTGAGCATCGCACCACTCACACTTGGACTAAAACTGAGGTTGTGCCAACATTTAGTATCAGAATCAACGTGATCATCTACACTGCAATGCTAAGAACAACAACATACTGATCACAATTTTCCTGATCATACTCGCTAGAGACACAAAACATAAGAATGGTCCACACTCGCTAACAACAAATTCACTAAGTCCAGTATATCATTAGTAACCATTCAAACACAGGAAAGTTACTGAGCAAACACATGATAATATTGGTTCTGCAGACGAGTAGTCTACTTTGCTAATTCAAAGAAAGCTGGCATTCTCAACTCCGGCTTAAAAGCATCATAGATTCCATGCTCCGATGCTCAACATTGTCGAATGGGTGGTCTTCTTCATGCAACTCAAGTGGTCTTGATTCTTCTGGTGGTGCAAGGCTCTCTGTAGGAGGACTAGTACAACTACTTTCCTTCAAGACCTCCTGGGCTCCATCTTCTTGATTGTCATAGTGTTCATGTTGAGAATTGCACTTCCGGAATCGATCCAGACCCCGCGGGTGATCAGTGCCGCCGGAGTTATTGTTGTCGTCGTCGGATGAAAATCTGTAGTTGATGCTACCGAATCCTTGAATTCCTCTAGATGTCTTACGAGCATGGCTCCTCTCTTCCTTAAGTAGTGCCCCCTTCTCCAGCAGCTTAAGTATCCTCTCCGATTTCTTCCGAACAGTCAGTCCCCAATTGAACCTGCAAATGGCTTCTTCCCATGAGTCCTCTGTCATAGACCAAATGAAGTGAATCAGAACATACGTACCCCCTTTCGTCGATGTACTGAAAGGTGCCCATGTCCTCTACAACGTCTCTGTCGCACTGGAATTCTTCCGCGGCGCTCTCCGGTCCATGGGTGAGGAGGTGCTCGAGCAGCATCAGCGCGTGGTAAGGCTCTCTCCACACCTTCCTGTCGAACTTGGACAATCTGATATAGATACGATACAGATTCCTATAAATGGTTCGTCTGGATCGAGTCCTTTGTCACACGGACTCAATAAATAAGATACACCAAAACATGAAGAAAGATTGCTTCTCGTGTGGATATGGATGATGAAGGATACTTCACGATGTTGGCACCAATAGAGCTATTCCTTTAGTCTACTTAGAGTATGTATCCGTGTTTTTTTTTTTTTCCAATAAGTAAAGAAAACCCAACAAACCTCTTGTGCAAGATCTCGACAATTCTCCAGTAGTCATCGACCTCGAAAGCTGCCCTTGATATGAGGCTCATGGTCTTTGCATCGGGAGGCCATGGATTCCCATTTGTAGCTTCTTCTGTCAGTCTAATGAACACCAAAAAATCTTGGGTGACAACCAACATATATATATAGTTTGTACTGACTGATATCAAGATCAAAATAAATATGTATAGCGCTACTTACAATTCCGCGGGAGTGACGTCGGTGAGAGCCAGCCGCGCGTTCTTGATCTTCTCTCTGAAGAAGAAGGAGGCCTGCTTCTTCAGCTCGTGGAGGAAAGGGGTGCCCATGGCTCTACTTCCAGCTATCATCGTGTCCGGCTACGCTGCGATGACCCGAGTAAATAACTAGCCGTACGTCTTGACCGGTGTTCTCTCTCTCTCGGTCGTGAGCAGAAGGGATAGAGACAGCTCAACCGTTCGAGCAACAGTGATGTCAGAGAGAGCGATGGGAGGGAGGGGTAGAAGGAGTCGACGAAAGTGATGGAGATGGTGGCTTTGGTTGGGATCAAAGAGCTCTTTTGAGTTTTTGTCAGGACCAAGTCAAGATATCGGTTTTGGATTTTTAAAATTTTCGCTTATTCGATTCTATTTCGATTCGGTTGGGCTATTTCCTCGTTGCAACTGATCCTTTAGAATAATTAAATCCGTAATGACCTCTTTTATGATGTTGTTGTTTATAAGATTTATGAAATGCCCAAAAACTAAAAAAGTTTTATGTAAAACCCACCGCTAAAAAACTTTCATCGCGTGCCCAGAATTAGAGAAACTTATCCAAAGCGGGTTCCAAATGACCCTTTTGCCCTTCCTTTTAATTTATTGAAAACACCCACGAAACTGTTCTTAAAAAAAGTTTCGATACTTCATCTTCTTCCTTACGCTGCTCACTTTCGAATCTAGGTTTTCTCCTCAAAATCTTCAAAAACTCGTCGAAAAATTTCGGAAAGACTGGGACAAACGACAAAAATGCTAAAACGGAGGTCCAAACATCATTTTTTTGCGAATCTAAAATTTTGGAAGGCCGTCTAAATGTGAAGCTGTTACTTTCAGTCTCCTCGACGATACGCTCATTTTGCGACAAACGGGAACTCGTTTCGACCTCCCAGTCAAAAGTTATGGCCCTCCAAAGTTTCAACTGACCATAAAATGCAGGAGAATGACCGTTCTCCATGTTAGAACACGAAGAATGTTAATTTCGCATGAGAGAGACCATTCTCCGTGTTAGTAACACGGAGAATGGCATTCTTTGTCTTAATTTACACGGAGAATGGCCACCCTCTGTGTTAGTAACACAGAGAATGGCATTCTCTGTCTTAATTCCACCATCTGTGTTAGTAACACGGAGAATGGCATTCTCTGTCGTAATTCGAACCGAAACCGGTAAGTCAAAAAAGGGATGCAACACGAGGACTTCCCAGGAGGTCACCCATCCTAGTGCTACTGATGGGATCCGGTGCTCTAGTGCTGGTATGATCGCACCCGTCTACCATATGTTTTCTAATCTATTTATCCCCAAAGCCCTCCTCTCCGATCGATCGAAAGCCGCTTGCGGGCCCCACGTTCTCCTGTTCTTCTCCTCTCACGATTCTTCCCCCTACGGTGCCATCTTCGTGTGCCGCCCATCTACGAAACAACCGACGGAGGGGGGGAAAAAAGAAGAAGGAAAGAAATGCTATTCGATCCGAAACGGGTACGGACAAAAAGGGATGCAACACGAGGACTTCCCAGGAGGTCACCCATCCTAGTACTACTCTCGCCCAAGCACGCTTCACTTCGGAGTTCTGATGGGATCCGGTGCTCTAGTGCTGGTATGATCGCACCCGTCTACCATATGTTTTCTAATCTATTTATCCCCAAAACCCTCCTCTCCGATCGATCGAAAGCCGCTTGCGGGCCCCACGTTCTCCTGTTCTTCTCCTCTCACGATTCTTCACCCTGCGGTGCCATCTTCGTGTGCCGCCCATCTACGAAACAACCGACGGAGGGGGGAAGGAAAGAAATGCTATTCGATCCGAAACGGGTACGGACAAAAAGGGATGCAAGACGAGGACTTCCCAGGAGGTCACCCATCCTAGTACTACTCTCGCCCAAGCACGCTTAACTTCGGAGTTCTGATGGGATCCGGTGCTCTAGTGCTGGTATGATCGCACCCGCCTACCATATGTTTTCTAATCTATTTATCCCCAAAGCCCTCCTCTCCGATCAATCGAAAGCAGCTTGCGGGCCCCACGTTCTCCTGTTCTTCTCCTCTCACGATTCTTCCTCCTGCGGTGCCATCTTCGTGTGCCGCCCATCTACGAAACAACCGACGGAGGGGGAAAAAAAAAGAAGAAGGAAAGAAATGCTATTCGATCCGAAACGGGTACGGACAAAAAGGGATGCAACACGAGGACTTCCCAGGAGGTCACCCATCCTAGTACTACTCTCGCCCAAGCACGCTTAACTTCGGAGTTCTGATGGGATCCGGTGCTCTAGTACTGGTATGATCGCACCCGCCCTACCATATGTTTTCTAATCTATTTATCCCCAAAGCCCTCCTCTCCGATCGATCGAAAGCCGCTTGCGGGCCCCACGTTCTCCTGTTCTTCTCCTCTCACGATTCTTCCCCCTGCGGTGCCATCTTCGTGTGCCGCCCATCTACGAAACAACCGACGGAGGGGGGAAGGAAAGAAATGCTATTCGATCCGAAACGGGTACGGACAAAAAGGGATGCAACACGAGGACTTCCCAGGAGGTCACCCATCCTAGTACTACTCTCGCCCAAGCACGCTTCACTTCGGAGTTCTGATGGGATCCGGTGCTCTAGTGCTGGTATGATCGCACCCGTCTACCCTATGTTTTCTAATCTATTTATCCCCAAAACCCTCCTCTCCGATCGATCGAAAGCCGCTTGCGGGCCCCACGTTCTCCTGTTCTTCTCTTCTCACGATTCTTCCCCCTGCGGTGCCATCTTCGTGTGCCGCCCATCTACGAAACAACCGACGGAGGGGGAAAAGAAGAAGAAGGAAAGAAATGCTATTCGATCCGAAACGGGTACGGACAAAAAGGGATGCAACACGAGGACTTCCCAGGAGGTCACCCATCCTAGTACTACTCTCGCCCAAGCACGCTTCACTTCGGAGTTCTGATGGGATCCGGTGCTCTAGTGCTGGTATGATTGCACCCGCCTACCATATGTTTTCTAATCTATTTATCCCCAAAGCCCTCCTCTCCGATCGATCGAAAGCCGCTTGCGGGCCCCACGTTCTCCTGTTCTTCTCCTCTCACGATTCTTCCCCCTGCGGTGCCATCTTCGTGTGCCGCCCATCTACGAAACAACCGACGGAGGGGGAAAAAAAAGAAGAAGGAAAGAAATGCTATTCGATCCGAAACGGGTACGGACAAAAAGGGATGCAACACGAGGACTTCCCAGGAGGTCACCCATCCTAGTACTACTCTCGCCCAAGCACGCTTAACTTCGGAGTTCTGATGGGATCCGGTGCTCTAGTACTGGTATGATCGCACCCGCCTACCATATGTTTTCTAATCTATTTATCCCCAAAGCCCTCCTCTCCGATCGATCGAAAGCCGCTTGCGGGCCCCACGTTCTCCTGTTCTTCTCCTCTCACGATTCTTCCCCCTGCGGTGCCATCTTCGTGTGCCGCCCATCTACGAAACAACCGACGGAGGAGGAAAAAAAAAGAAGAAGGAAAGAAATGCTATTCGATCCGAAACGGGTACAGACAAAAAGGGATGCAACACGAGGACTTCCCAGGAGGTCACCCATCCTAGTACTACTCTCGCCCAAGCACGCTTCACTTCGGAGTTCTGATGGGATCCGGTGCTCTAGTGCTGGTATGATCGCACCCGTCTACTATATGTTTTCTAATCTATTTATCCCCAAAACCCTCCTCTCCGATCGATCGAAAGCCGCTTGCGGGCCCCACGTTCTCCTGTTCTTCTCCTCTCACGATTCTTCACCCTGCGGTGCCATCTTCGTGTGCCGCCCATCTACGAAACAACCGACGGAGGGGGGAAGGAAAGAAATGCTATTCGATCCGAAACGGGTACGGACAAAAGGGATGCAACACGAGGACTTCCCAGGAGGTCACCCATCCTAGTACTACTCTCGCCCAAGCACGCTTAACTTCGGAGTTCTGATGGGATCCGGTGCTCTAGTGCTGGTATGATCGCACCCGCCTACCATATGTTTTCTAATCTATTTATCCCCAAAGCCCTCCTCTCCGATCGATCGAAAGCCGCTTGCGGGCCCCACGTTCTCCTGTTCTTCTCCTCTCACGATTCTTCCTCCTGCGGTGCCATCTTCGTGTGCCGCCCATCTACGAAACAACCGACGGAGGGGGAAAAAAAAAAGAAGGAAAGAAATGCTATTCGATCCGAAACGGGTACGGACAAAAAGGGATGCAACACGAGGACTTCCCAGGAGGTCACCCATCCTAGTACTACTCTCGCCCAAGCACGCTTCACTTCGGAGTTCTGATGGGATCCGGTGCTCTAGTGCTGGTATGATCGCACCCGTCTACCATATGTTTTCTAATCTATTGATCCCCAAAACCCTCCTCTCTGATCGATCGAAAGCCGCTTGCGGGCCCCACGTTCTCCTGTTCTTCTCCTCTCACGATTCTTCACCCTGCGGTGCCATCTTCGTGTGCCGCCCCATCTACGAAACAACCGACGGAGGGGGGAAGGAAAGAAATGCTATTCGATCCGAAACGGGTACGGACAAAAAGGGATGCAACACGAGGACTTCCCAGGAGGTCACCCATCCTAGTACTACTCTCGCCCAAGCACGCTTAACTTCGGAGTTCTGATGGGATCCGGTGCTCTAGTGCTGGTATGATCGCACCCGCCTACCATATGTTTTCTAATCTATTTATCCCCAAAACCCTCCTCTCCGATCGATCGAAAGCCGCTTGCGGGGCCCACGTTCTCCTGTTCTTCTCCTCTCACGATTCTTCCTCCTGCGGTGCCATCTTCGTGTGCCGCCCATCTACGAAACAACCGACGGAGGGGGAAAAAAAAGAAGAAGGAAAGAAATGCTATTCGATCCGAAACGGGTACGGACAAAAAGGGATGCAACACGAGGACTTCCCAGGAGGTCACCCATCCTAGTACTACTCTCGCCCAAGCACGCTTCACTTCGGAGTTCTGATGGGATCCGGTGCTCTAGTGCTGGTATGATCGCACCCGTCTACCCTATGTTTTCTAATCTATTTATCCCCAAAACCCTCCTCTCCGATCGATCGAAAGCCGCTTGCGGGCCCCACGTTCTCCTGTTCTTCTCTTCTCACGATTCTTCCCCCTGCGGTGCCATCTTCGTGTGCCGCCCATCTACGAAACAACCGACGGAGGGGGAAAAAAAGAAGAAGGAAAGAAATGCTATTCGATCCGAAACGGGTACGGACAAAAAGGGATGCAACACGAGGACTTCCCAGGAGGTCACCCATCCTAGTACTACTCTCGCCCAAGCACGCTTCACTTCGGAGTTCTGATGGGATCCGGGCTCTAGTGCTGGTATGATCGCACCCGCCTACCATATGTTTTCTAATCTATTTATCCCCAAAGCCCTCCTCTCCGATCGATCGAAAGCCGCTTGCGGGCCCCACGTTCTCCTGTTCTTCTCCTCTCACGATTCTTCCCCCTGCGGTGCCATCTTCGTGTGCCGCCCATCTACGAAACAACCGACGGAGGGGAAAAAAAAAAGAAGAAGGAAAGAAATGCTATTCGATCCGAAACGGGTACGGACAAAAAGGGATGCAACACGAGGACTTCCCAGGAGGTCACCCATCCTAGTACTACTCTCGCCCAAGCACGCTTAACTTCGGAGTTCTGATGGGATCCGGTGCTCTAGTACTGGTATGATCGCACCCGCCTACCATATGTTTTCTAATCTATTTATCCCCAAAGCCCTCCTCTCCGATCGATCGAAAGCCGCTTGCGGGCCCCACGTTCTCCTGTTCTTCTCCTCTCACGATTCTTCCCCCTGCGGTGCCATCTTCGTGTGCCGCCCATCTACGAAACAACCGACGGAGGAGGAAAAAAAAAGAAGAAGGAAAGAAATGCTATTCGATCCGAAACGGGTACGGACAAAAAGGGATGCAACACGAGGACTTCCCAGGAGGTCACCCATCCTAGTACTACTCTCGCCCAAGCACGCTTCACTTCGGAGTTCTGATGGGATCCGGTGCTCTAGTGCTGGTATGATCGCACCCGTCTACCATATGTTTTCTAATCTATTTATCCCCAAAATCCTCCTCTCCGATCGATCGAAAGCCGCTTGCGGGCCCCACGTTCTCCTGTTCTTCTCCTCTCACGATTCTTCACCCTGCGGTGCCATCTTCGTGTGCCGCCCATCTACGAAACAACCGACGGAGGGGGGAAGGAAAGAAATGCTATTCGATCCGAAACGGGTACGGACAAAAAGGGATGCAACACGAGGACTTCCCAGGAGGTCACCCATCCTAGTACTACTCTCGCCCAAGCACGCTTAACTTCGGAGTTCTGATGGGATCCGGTGCTCTAGTGCTGGTATGATCGCACCCGCCTACCATATGTTTTCTAATCTATTTATCCCCAAAGCCCTCCTCTCCGATCGATCGAAAGCCGCTTGCGGGGCCCACGTTCTCCTGTTCTTCTCCTCTCACGATTCTTCCTCCTGCGGTGCCATCTTCGTGTGCCGCCCATCTACGAAACAACCGACGGAGGGGGAAAAAAAAGAAGAAGGAAAGAAATGCTATTCGATCCGAAACGGGTACGGACAAAAAGGGATGCAACACGAGGACTTCCCAGGAGGTCACCCATCCTAGTACTACTCTCGCCCAAGCACGCTTCACTTCGGAGTTCTGATGGGATCCGGTGCTCTAGTGCTGGTATGATCGCACCCGTCTACCATATGTTTTCTAATCTATTTATCCCCAAACCCTCCTCTCCGATCGATCGAAAGCCGCTTGCGGGCCCCACGTTCTCCTGTTCTTCTCCTCTCACGATTCTTCACCCTGCGGTGCCATCTTCGTGTGCCGCCCATCTACGAAACAACCGACGGAGGGGGGAAGGAAAGAAATGCTATTCGATCCGAAACGGGTACGGACAAAAAGGGATGCAACACGAGGACTTCCCTGGAGGTCACCCATCCTAGTACTACTCTCGCCCGAGCACGCTTAACTTCGGAGTTCTGATGGGATCCGGTGCTCTAGTGCTGGTATGATCGCACCCGCCTACCATATGTTTTCTAATCTATTTATCCCCAAAGCCCTCCTCTCCGATCGATCGAAAGCCGCTTGCGGGCCCCACGTTCTCCTGTTCTTCTCCTCTCACGATTCTTCCTCCTGCGGTGCCATCTTCGTGTGCCGCCCATCTACGAAACAACCGACGGAGGGGGGAAAAAAAAAGAAGAAGGAAAGAAATGCTATTCGATCCGAAACGGGTACGGACAAAAAGGGATGCAACACGAGGACTTCCCAGGAGGTCACCCATCCTAGTACTACTCTCGCCCAAGCACGCTTCACTTCGGAGTTCTGATGGGATCCGGTGCTCTAGTGCTGGTATGATCGCACCCGTCTACTATATGTTTTCTAATCTATTTATCCCCAAAACCCTCCTCTCCGATCGATCGAAAGCCGCTTGCGGGCCCCACGTTCTCCTGTTCTTCTCCTCTCACGATTCTTCACCCTGCGGTGCCATCTTCGTGTGCCGCCCATCTACGAAATAACCGACGGAGGGGGGATGGAAAGAAATGCTATTCGATCCGAAACGGGTACGGACAAAAAGGGATGCAACACGAGGACTTCCCAGGAGGTCACCCATCCTAGTACTACTCTCGCCAAAGCACGCTTAACTTCGAAGTTCTGATGGGATCCGGTGCTCTAGTGCTGGTATGATCGCACCCGCCTACCATATGTTTTCTAATCTATTATCCCCAAAGCCCTCCTCTCCGATCGATCGAAAGCCGCTTGCGGGCCCCACGTTCTCCTGTTCTTCTCCTCTCACGATTCTTCCTCCTGCGGTGCCATCTTCGTGTGCCGCCATCTACGAAACAACCGACGGAGGGGGAAAAAAAAAGAAGAAGGAAAGAAATGCTATTCGATCCGAAACGGGTACGGACAAAAAGGGATGCAACACGAGGACTTCCCAGGAGGTCACCCATCCTAGTACTACTCTCGCCCAAGCACGCTTCACTTCGGAGTTCTGATGGGATCCGGTGCTCTAGTGCTGGTATGATCGCACCCGTCTACCATATGTTTTCTAATCTATTTATCCCCAAAACCCTCCCTCTCCGATCGATCGAAAGCCGCTTGCGGGCCCCACGTTCTCCTGTTCTTCTCCTCTCACGATTCTTCACCCTGCGGTGCCATCTTCGTGTGCCGCCCATCTACGAAACAACCGACGGAGGGGGGAAGGAAAGAAATGCTATTCGATCCGAAACGGGTACGGACAAAAAGGGATGCAACACAAGGACTTCCCAGGAGGTCACCCATCCTAGTACTACTCTCGCCCAAGCACGCTTAACTTCGGAGTTCTGATGGGATCCGGTGCTCTAGTGCTGGTATGATGCACCCGCCTACCATATGTTTTCTAATCTATTTATCCCCAAAGCCCTCCTCTCCGATCGATCGAAAGCCGCTTGCGGGCCCCACGTTCTCCTGTTCTTCTCCTCTCACGATTCTTCCTCCTGCGGTGCCATCTTCGTGTGCGCCCATCTACGAAACAACCGACGGAGGGGGAAAAAAAAGAAGAAGGAAAGAAATGCTATTCGATCCGAAACGGGTACGGACAAAAAGGGATGCAACACGAGGACTTCCCAGGAGGTCACCCATCCTAGTACTACTCTCGCCCAAGCACGCTTCACTTCGGAGTTCTGATGGGATCCGGTGCTCTAGTGCTGGTATGATCGCACCCGTCTACCATATGTTTTCTAATCTATTTATCCCCAAAACCCTCCCTCTCCGATCGATCGAAAGCCGCTTGCGGGCCCCACGTTCTCCTGTTCTTCTCCTCTCACGATTCTTCACCCTGCGGTGCCATCTTCGTGTGCCGCCCATCTACGAAACAACCGACGGAGGGGGGAAGGAAAGAAATGCTATTCGATCCGAAACGGGTACGGACAAAAAGGGATGCAACACGAGGACTTCCCAGGAGGTCACCCATCCTAGTACTACTCTCGCCCAAGCACGCTTAACATCGGAGTTCTGATGGGATCCGGTGCTCTAGTGCTGGTATGATCGCACCCGCCTACCATATGTTTTCTAATCTATTTATCCCCAAAGCCCTCCTCTCCGATCGATCGAAAGCCGCTTGCGGGCCCCACGTTCTCCTGTTCTTCTCCTCTCACGATTCTTCCCCCTGCGGTGCCATCTTCGTGTGCCGCCCATCTACGAAACAACCGACGGAGGGGGGAAAAAAAAAGAAGAAGGAAAGAAATGCTATTCGATCCGAAACGGGTACGGACAAAAAGGGATGCAACACGAGGACTTCCCAGGAGGTCACCCATCCTAGTACTACTCTCGCCCAAGCACGCTTAACTTCGGAGTTCTGATGGGATCCGGTGCTCTAGTGCTGGTATGATCGCACCCGCCTACCATATGTTTTCTAATCTATTTATCCCCAAAGCCCTCCTCTCCGATCGATCGAAAGCCGCTTGCGGGCCCCACGTTCTCCTGTTCTTCTCCTCTCACGATTCTTCCTCCTGCGGTGCCATCTTCGTGTGCCGCCCATCTACGAAACAACCGACGGAGGGGGAAAAAAAAGAAGAAGGAAAGAAATGCTATTCGATCCAAAACGGGTACGGACAAAAGGGATGCAACACGAGGACTTCCCAGGAGGTCACCCATCCTAGTACTACTCTCGCCCAAGCACGCTTAACTTCGGAGTTCTGATGGGATCCGGTGCTCTACTACTGGTATGATCGCACCCGCCCTACCATATGTTTTCTAATCTATTTATCCCCAAAGCCCTCCTCTCCGATCGATCGAAAGCCGCTTGCGGGCCCCACGTTCTCCTGTTCTTCTCCTCTCACGATTCTTCCCCCTGCGGTGCCATCTTCGTGTGCCGCCCATCTACGAAACAACCGACGGAGGGGGAAAAAAAA
>JANAVB010011597.1:0-5000 GCA_029216955.1 Iris pallida
TCACGTTCCCTCGAGAACTTGTTTACTCGAGCACATTCTGTTGACGAGATGCTCCCGAGGGTGAAGATGCGACGCATTGTCTTCATGATGCACTTGAAGGTGACTGTTACTATCCAAAAGTCGGAGTCGAGGGCTTCCGAGGCAGGCGGAAGTGTGCCTGTTGCATCCAAATCGGGCTGCTCGAGCCTCGTCTCCGTTATATGAAGCCGCAGATCGGAATTGCGGGCTGCTGGCTTTGGGGGCTCCTTCTTCTGTCAGAGTGGTGTTGCCCATTCTCGTTGTGTTAAAAGCTGCTCCTTTAGCCGTGTTTCGATTGCGGTCTTCCTTGCCTTTGGAGCTCTTTCGAAGCCTCCCCTGGCCATAGGTTGACTATACGGTGCTCTTCTCTTCCTCAGTTTGGGGCGCTCTCCTCCAGCTAGAGGCTTGATTGCCACCCTCGTTCTGCTCAATAAATGCTTCATTAGTCAAAGCATTTAGACGGTCGGTGAGCCTTGCTGGAAGGGTAGCACATAACTGAGCTGCTGAAGGATGCACATAACTGAGGATGCATAACTGGCTGCTGAAGGGATGCGCCCTGGCTGGGAGCGCATGGTGGGATGCGCATGGTGAGATGCGCCTATTCAAGAGCGCATGATGACTGCTGCTGCTGCGCCTGCTGTAGACTTAGGGTCTTTTCTTTTGTAGAAATTCTCCTTTGTACACCTTTTCTAGACATGTAATAGACTTTTATGCAAATAAAATCTTCTTTTGATGTCTATTCTTTTGCTTCTGTGATGAGTACTTTGTCTGAACTTTCTGGCGCGTGTAGTTAGGCGCATAGGATTTCTGATCGTAAAATTCCATGCTTCTACACGGGTCGTGACATCTTGTCTACTACACACTGATGAAGGGAGCTACCCACATTTAACTCGTTCGAGGAGCTACCACATACCCTACAGGGCAATATATCTTTAAGTCCATTTGACCATGCAACACGTCTTATTTTCAAACAACCAACAATTCGCCTATTTCTATTTCATTGGCATAAGCCCCTATTCATGTTCATCAACGAACAACCGAAGGCCATAAATTTTGAAGGCACCATGCCACATTCGACAGTTCTGCTACATTCGTGCCACAACTGTTCTCTTCTTAACGAAGCCATCTTTTGTAAGTCTCGTGCACATAAGCACGCTTTGATATAGTTATCCTTCATTCCTTGCGTTGTGCATTCGATGCACGTCTCGGTTCGTATTTTCGTATTTCCGTATTATACGTCTTAGTGTTTCAATGCGTTAGACTTATGTTCCTTCTCTCCGACTCGTGCAACTGAGGCACGCCTCGATAGGATATTCATATTTATAGCTCGTGCACTGAGGCACTCGCATCGATATAGTCTTTCAATGTTCAAGCATACTAACTCGTACATGGGCACATAATGACTCGTGCGCTGAGGCACTTGTCGATACAGTTTCCCATGTTCTTATGGCTTTGCACTGAGGTGCTCGTCTTTGTGATATTCATGTTCAATAGCGACTCGTACATTTGTTGTACGTTTCATTTTAATTAATTGTTCTATCTAGTGTTCGACACACATTATGTTCATCTCTCGATCGAGTCACGTCCGTGGTCTCGATAGGTTAACTTAGCATACAATGGTACATTTTTATTAATTATGACGGACTAGAAAAGAAGAGTCAAGTCCCCCCACCTTAATCTGTACGCCTTGTCGTTTTAAATATCGAGTCGATTTTTAATTTTGTTGTACGACCAACTCTTCTGACTTAGCCATTCGAGCACTTCGTGCTTCATTGAATTATACGACCGATTTGCCTTACCGAGCCTATGCCTCAGTCCGTTGCGAGACGGTGATTTGGTTTTGCGGACCCCGTTGTAATAGGCAAAATGTCGACATCTTATATTTTAGCGTAAACGTATAGCCTGCCACCGAAACCAACTAAAATCAATACTGTCTGAATCGGACTAATGCCTTGGTCGATTCGATTTCTTAGAATCTTCGAACCGACTCAATGCTTTCTCTCGGGCCAACTTAACACTTGTATCGATCTTACTCGATACATTCCTCGGATCAACGTAACTCGTTGCATCGAACCGACTCGATGCATTTCTTGGGTCAACATACTCTCGTATCGATTCTCATCGATACTTAATCGGGTCAATGCAACTATTTGAGTCAACGACTCAGCATAATGCACCGTACGAAGCAGGACATTACACCCCCCACCCCCCCCCCTCTCCCCACCACACAACAAAATTAATTTCTCTAATAATCTTATATATAGTATAATATTGGTAATTAAGAAAATAAGGGTCTTATTTTTATAAAAACGAAATGTTTTACACAGGGGATGAACTTTAGTGTATTATGCAAAGGGGGAATTTTAGAGAAATAACGTAAGAGAGGACGATACGACATTAGAAATGTCGACGCACACATGACGTAACCTTGGGGACATTTGTGATGGCGCCAAGCCCCCCTCCCTTGGCGCCATCACTAATGTCGCCAGACATTGCACATTTTTTGTTTTACAGAGGAAAGAGGATATAGGAGAGGATTTGGTGAAAAGAACGAAAAGATATTCAAAACGTATCTATAACATGTGCAACGATGGTGATGTATTTCGTTATGGCTTCTGGTATAAGTTTCTAATGATTTTTTATAAAATTTATAATAGTTTCTTATTAATTTAAGGGGCTTTTGGTATTAGAAACTATTATAAATTTTTATTAAAAAAATTGCTTAATTGCACTTTGCTACACTCAACTATTCCGCTTTTTCAACTTGATACCTTAAACTTTTTTTTGTAACAAGTTGATACCTCAACTATTATTTTTTTTAACTTGATACCTAATTTTTCAAAAACCCCAAAATGCCATTACCCTTCCCTCTTCCCTTCTCCCCTCCTCCCCTCCCCCCTCCGGCCACCCCCACCCTCCCGCTCCGCCTCCCCTCCGGCCCCCCCCCTCTCCCACGTCCGCCAACCCCCCCTCCCGTTTTCGGCGCTACCGCCGCGGCGGCGGCTGCGGCTGTTGCTGCGCGGTGTTGCGCTGGTGCGGAGGCGGCTGCTGCTGCCCGCCGGCCGACGGCGGTGGGGGTAGGGGGGTTGGCCGGACGCGGAGAGGGGGGTGGCCGGAGTGGAGCGGAGTGGGAGGGAGGGGGTAGCCGATGGGGGAGGGGGGTAATTTTAAGGTTTGAGCAGGGGTATTTTCGTCCCAAATTTTTTTGGGTATCAACTTGTTACAGAAAAAGTTTAGGGTATCAAGTTAAAAAACGGAATAGTTTAGGGTAGCAAAGTGCAATTAAGCCAAAAAAAATTCCCGTGACAAGTTTCTAATAAATATAATAAATAAATAATATATTAATATATATATATATATCTATATATATATTATATATATATAATATATATAATATATATATATATATATATATATATATTATAAGTCCAAGTCCGCGGGTCGTGCCTGTTGGTAGCGACGAGGGTCCCCGGGCGGGAGGCCCGGGTTCGAACCCCTCCTTAGGCGCACGCCCTAAGCTCTAGTAAAAAGGACACCCCCAAAAAATAAAAAATAAAAAAAAAAAAAAAAAAAAAAAAAAAATATATATATATCCAAAAAATTCCCGTGACAAGTTTTCTAATAAATATATATATATAATTCTTATATATAATATATATAATATATATATATATATATATATATCTATATATATATTATTTATATATATACATCACACATAGTTTTTGTAATCCCATGACAAGTTTCTAATAAAAATTAAAAAACTATAATATTGTTGAAAACAGTTTAAATAAGAATTTGTTATAGATACGTATCAAGTAGTTAAACTAAAAAAGTTAAACTAAAAAAATGTTAAGATATTAGATAAATCTATAATAAATCCACTCTCCTCTCTTTTTAGTAAAAAAAAAGTATGAAGTTTGGCGACATTAGTGATGGCGCCAAGGGGGAGGGGGCCTTTTGTAACCACCACTTTTCTAAAATAGGATAATTTTGAACTTTTGTAAAATTTATTATTTAATTAGGTTTAAATCATGTTATTAATTTATTAGTAAATTTTGATTATTTTAATATCATTAAATTAGTGTTTTGTTATTTTGTTTTTGGCTAGTGTAATCTTAGAGCTGCTTAGCCTAGAGACTAACCATGACCATGGAGGCCTATTAACCCATGTGATTAGATTAGCTAATTACCATTTTTAGGCTAAAGGTATTTGGTCATTTTGTGACTTTTAAATTATTTAGGATTTTGATTAATTGGTAAATTTTAGATTATTTTATTAATATTTAAATTGATGTATTGTGATTTTGGTCATTTTTCATATTTTAATATTTTGGGAATTTTTATATTTTAATATTGATTTTAGGGGATTTGTTTAGTCCGGTTTGAGTTTCGTTTCGTTCCTACTTGTGTTAGTGACCCGGGTAGCTTAGACTCTAGACGGACCCCAATAGTTAGTCATGACCCACAAACCCTACTAATAAGTTAGTAAGTTTAGACTAATCCCACTTGTTAGATTGGTTAAGTTAGAGACTTAAATTTAACCCTTTTGATCCCAAACTTGAACCTAACTTAAAATTAACCAAGAGGACTTGAGGCCTTATTGGGCTTTCCCCCAAGGCCCAAATAGGGGCACTATAGTAGGTTAGCCTTCTTTCCTTTCATTTCATTCCATCTTGCCTCTTTCCTTCACAAAGTGTTCTTCCCTAAATTAGAGAGCTTCCCTCTTGGATTTGATCTCCAAATCTCTTCATTCCTCCACCAAACTTTCATCCAACCTTCTCATACTATCAAGGGAGGGTGCTAGCAAAGATTTGGATCAAAGTACAAGGAGGATTGTCATTTGGAAGGATCTTCGTATCGGAGCCGTGTCCTTGAGAGTATCATTGGGATCCCACTCCCGATAGGTATAACCATCTCTCTATTTCACTTTCTCTTCCATTTTAATTAGTTAGTTTTGCATTCATAAGAATCACCCCCAT